>JAIUJO010001347.1:140000-152500 GCA_023846275.1 Vanilla planifolia
TTCTTCTTCTTCTTCTTCTTCTTCTTCATCTTCATCACCTATTTTTCTACTTATTTTTATTCTACTTCTTCTACTACTTCCTCCTCTTCTTCTCCTACTTTATCTTCTTCTTCTTCTTCTTCTTCCTCTTCTTCTCCTTCAACATTTTGTTCTCCTTCCTCTTCTTCTTCTTCTTCTTGTCCTTCTTTCCCATCTTCCTCTTCTTCTTCTTCTTCTTTTTCCTCTTCTTCTTCTTCTTTTGCTTTCTCTTCTTCTTCTCATTTTTCTTATTCTTCTAATTCTTCTTCTTCTCCTCCTACGTTTTCTCCTTCTTCTTCTTCTTCTTCTTCTTCTTTATATTCTTCTATTTCTTCCACTTCTACTTCCTCTTCTACTTCTTTTTCTTCTTCTTCTTCTTCATGTTCTTGTTCTTCTTTTCCTTCTTGTTCTTCGTCTTCTTCTTCTTCGTCTGCCTCTTCCTCTTCTTTTTCTTCTTCTTCTTCTCTTTCGACTTCTTATTCAACGTCTTCTTTTTCTTTTTCCTCTACTTCTTGTCCTTCTTCTTCTTCTTCTTCAACTTCGTTTTTTTCATCTTCTTCCTATTCTTTTTCTTCTCCTTCTTCTTCTTCTTCTTCTTCCTCTTCTACTACTACTTCTTTTTCTTCTTCTCCTTCTTCTTCTTATTCTCTGTCTCCTTCTTCTTCTTCTGCTTCTTCTGTTTCTCCTTCTTCAATTCATCTTCGTCTTCCTGTTCTCCTTCTCCTTCTTCTTCTTCTTCTTCACCTACTTCTTCTTCTACTTCTTCTACTTCTTCTTCTTCTACTACTTCCTCTTCCCGTTCTTTTTCTTCCATTTATTTCTCCTCTTCTTCTTTTTCTTCTTCCACTTCCTCTTCTCCTTTTTCTTTTTCTTCTTCTTCTTCTTTTTCTTCTTCTCCTTCTTCGTCTTCTTCTTTTTCTTCTTCTTCTTCTTTTTCATCTTCTTCTTCTCCTCCTCTTCCTTAACTTTCTTCTTCTTCTTCTTCTCCTCTCCTTCTCCTTCATCTTTTTATTCTTATCCTTCTTCTTCTTCTTCTTTTTCTTCTCCTCCTTCTCTCTCTCATTCTCATTCTTCTTATTCTTCTTCTTCTTTTGATGCTGCTTCTCCATCTTCTTCATCATCATCTCCAATTTTTCATTAATTCTTCATCATCTCCTTCTTTTACTTCTTCTTCATCTTCTTCTTCTCCTTCTCCTTCTCCTTCTCCTTTTTCATCTTTTTCTTCCTCTTTTACTCATTCTTCTTCATCATCCTCTTCCTCTGCCTCTACTTCTACTTCTACTTCTACTTCTTCTTCTCCTCCTCCTTCTTCTTCTCGATAAACTTCTTCTTCAACTTCTTCTTCTTCTTCTTGAAGTTCATCATTATCTTCCTCTTCTTCCCCTTCTTCTTTTTGTTATTCTTTTTCTTCATTTTCTTCTTCTTCTTCTTCTCCTTCTTCATCTTTTCCTTCTTCTTCTTCTTCATCATCTTCATGTTCTTCTCCTTCTCCTCCATCTTCTTCTTATGCTACTTCTTCTTCTTCTTCTTCTTCTTCTTCTTCATCTTCCTCTTCCTCTTCTTCTTCTTGTTCTTTTTCCACTTCTTCTTCTTCTTCTTCTTCTTCTTCTTACTTTCCTTCTTCCCCTTCTTCTTCTACGTCTTCTTCTCCTTCATCTTCTTTTTCATCTTTTTCATCTTTTCCCTCTTTTTCTTCTTCTTCTTCTTCTTGTTTTATCTCTTCTTCTTCCTCTTCTTCTTCTCCTTCTCTTTGTCCGTTTTCTTGTTCTACTTCTTCTTCGTCTCCTTCTAACTTTTCTTCATCTTGTCCTTATTGTTCCTTTTCTTCTACTTCTTTTAGTTCCTCCACTTCCTCTTCCCATTCTTCTTCTTCTTCTTCTTCTCCTCCTTGCCCTCCTCCTCCTCCTCCTCCTTCTTCTTCTTATTCTTCCTCTCATTCTCTTTCTTTTTCTTCTTCTTCTTCTCCTCCTTTTACTTCTTCTTCTTCCCCTTCTTCTCCTACTTTCTCTTCTTCTTCTACTTCTTCTTCTTCTTTTTCTCCTTTATTTCAAGTTCATCATCATCATCATCTTGTTCCACTTGTTCTAGTTTTTCTACTTCATCTTCTTCTTCTTCTTCTTCTTCTGCTCCTCCTTCTTCCTCTTCTTCTTATTCCTCATCTTCTTCTTCATCTTCTTTTACTCATTCTTTTTCTTCTTTTCCTTTTTTTCTTTTTCTTCTTTTTCCTCCTCCTCTTCTTCTTCTTGTTCTCCTCCTACATCTTCATTTTCTTCTTTATTTTACTTCCTGTTCTACTTTGTTTTTTTCTTCTTATACTTCTTCAATTACCTCAAGTTCCTCCTCTTCTTCTTCTTATTATTCTTCTTCTTCTTCATTTCCTTCTCCTTATTTTTCTTTTTCTTCTTCTTCTTCTTCTTCTTCTTCTTCTTCTCTTTCTTCTTCTTCTTCAACTTCTTCTTTTTCTTCTTCTTCTCATTCTCCTTCTTCTTCTTTTTCTTCTTCTTCTTCTTCTTCTACTTATTATTATTATTATTATTATTATTTTTATTATTATTATTATTATTTTGTCTCTTCTTCATGTTCTTCTTCTTCTCCTTCTTCTTCTTCTTGCTCTTCCCCTCTTCTACTTCTTTTTCTTCTTCATCTTCTTCTTCTCTTTCTCCTCTTTCTTCTTCTTCTCCTCATCCTTTTTCCTCTTCATTTTTTGGTACTTCTTCTTCTTCTTCTTCGTCTTCTTTTTCTTCTTCTTCTTCCTCTTCTCCTTCTTCTCCTTCCTCTTCTTCTTCTTCTATTTCTGCTTCTTGTTCTTTTTCTTCTTCCACTTCCTTTTCTCCTTCTTCTTCTTCTTCATCAAGTTCATCTTTTTTTCTTCTTATTTTCCTCCTTTTTATTATTCATCTTCTTCCAATTCTTCTTCTTCTTCTTCTTCTTCTACTTCTTTTCCTCCTCCTCCTTCTTAATCTTCTTCTCCTTCTCCTCATCCTCCCTTTTGTTCTTCATCTTCATCTCCTTTTTCTCTCTCACACTCCTTTTTCTTCTTCTTCTTCTTCTACTACTACTACTACAACTATCATCGCTGCTTCTTCTTCTTCTTCATCTTTTTCTTCTTCTTCTTATTCCTCTCTTTCTTCTCCCTCTTCTTCTACTTCTTATTTTTCATCATCTTCTTCTTCTTCCACTTCTCCTCATTCGACTTCACCTCCTCCAACTTCTTCTTCTTCTTTTTCTTCTTCTTCTTGTTCTTCTTGTTCTTCTTCCTATTCTTCTCCATCTTCTTCTTCTTGTTCTTTTTCTTCTTTTTCCACTTCTTCATCTTCTTCTTCTTCTTCTTCTTCTTCTTCTTCTTCTTCTTAATCTTCTTCTCCATCTTCTCCTTCTTCTTCATCTTTTTTTTTCTTCTTCTTCTACTTCTTCATCTGCTTCTTCTTCTCCTTCTCGTTCTCGTTCTCCTTCTCCTTCTATTTCATCATCATCATCTTCTTCTTCGTCTTCTTTTTCTTCCACTTTTACTTCAATTTCTTCTTCTTCTCCTTCTTCTTCTTCTACTTCTTCTTCTTCCTCTATTTGTTTTTTTCATCATATTCTTTTTCTTCTTCTTCTCATTGTTCTACTTCTTCTTCTTCTAATTCTACTTCTTCTTCTTCTTCTTCTTTTGCTTCCTTTTCTTTTTCTTCTCTTCTTCTTCTTCCTTTTCTTCCTCTTCTTCCTCTTCTTCTTCTACTTCTTCTTCTTCTTCTTATGCTTCTTCTTTTAGTACTTCATCTTCTTCTCTCTCTTCTTTATCTTTTCTTTTTCTTCTTTTTCGTCTCCTTCTCCTTTTTCTCCTTCTTCTTTGGCTTCTTTATCTTCTTCTTCTTCTCCTTCTTCTTCCTCTTCATCTTCTTCTTTTTCTTCTTCCTCTTCTTCTTCTTCTTCATTTTTCTTCTTCTTCTTCTTCTTCTTCACCTTTTTCTTCTTATTCTTCTTCTTCTTCTTCCTCTTTTTCTTCTTCAACTACTTCTTTTTTTATTTCTTCTTCTACTTCTTCTTCATCTGCTTTTCCTTACCCTTGTCCTCCTTCTCCTTTTTCTTCTCCTTCTACTTTTTGATATTCTTCTCCTCCTTCATCTTCTTCTTCCTCTTCTGTTTGTATTTCTTCTTCTCCTTCTTCTTCTTCTTCTTCTTCTTCTTCCTCTTCTTCACCATCTTCTTTATCTTCTTCTTCTTCCTCTTCTTCTTGTACTCCTTGTTGTTCTTCTTTTTCTAATACTTCTTGTTCTTGTTCTTCTTCTTCTCCTTCTTCTTCTTCTCCTCCTGCTTCTTCTACTTCTTCAACTTATTTTGCTTCTTCTTCTTCTTCATTTTCTTCTTCTTCTTCTTTTTCCTCTTCTTTTTCTTCTTCTTTCCCTCCTTCTACTTCTTCTTCTCCTTCTTCTTCTTCTTCTTCTTGTACTTCTTGTTCTTCTTTTTACTCTTCTTGCACTTGTTTTACTTCTTCTTCTTCTTCGTCTTCTTTTTACACTTCTTCTTCTTGTTCTACTACTTATTCTTCTTCGTTTAATTCTACTTCCTCTTCTTCCACTTATTCTTAATTTTGTTCTTCTTCTTCTTCTTCTTCTTCTTCATCTTCTTCTTCTTCTTCCTCGTCGTCCTCCTCTACTCCGTCTTGTTCTGCCCTTTGCACTTCTTCTTCCTCTTTTTTCTTGTTCTTTTTCTTCTTCTTCTTCTTCTTCCTCTTCTTCTTTTTCAACTTCTTGTTCTCTTTCTTCTTCTTCTTCTTCTTTTCCTTCATCCGCTTCTTCTTCTTCTTCTTCATTTTCTTCATCTTCTTCTTCTTCTTCTTTTTTGTCTTCTTCTTCTGCTTCCTCTTCTTCTTCTCCTTTCTCTTCTTCATATTCTTCTTCTTCTTCATATTCTTCTTCTTCTTCTTCCTTATCTACTTCCTCTTCTCCTTCCTTTACTTTTTTTTCTTCTTCTTCTACTTTTTGTTTGGCTTCGTCTTCTTTTTCTTCTTCTTCTTCTTCTCTTTGTTCTTCATCTTCTTTCTATTCTTCTTCTTCTTCTCCTACTTCTTTTAATAATTCTTCTTTTGCTTCTTCTTCTTCCTTTTCTTCTTCTTCTTCTACTACTACTTATTCATCATCATCATCATCTTCTTCTTCTTCTTCTTTTTCTACTTCTTCTTCTTCTTCTTTTTTTCCTTTGCCTTCTTCATCTTCTTCAGATTTTTCCTCTTCTTCTAGTTCTTGTTCTTCTCCTTCTTCTTCTTCTTCTTCTTCTTCTTCTTCCTCCTCTTCTACTACTTCTTCTTCTTCTTCTTCTTCTTCTTCTTCCTCCTCTTCTACTACTTCTTCTTCTTCTTCTTCTTCTTCTTCTTCTTCTTCTTCTTTTCCTTCTTCTTCTTGTTCTACTTCTTCTTTTTCGTCTTTTTATTGTTCTTCGTCTTCTTCTTCTTCTTCTTCTTCTTCTCCTTCTTCTCCTACTTCTTTTTCTCCTTCTTCTTCTTCATGTTCTTCTCTTGCTTCTTCTTCAAATTCTTCTTCTTCTTCTTCCTCTACTTGTTCGTCAACTACTTGTTCTCCTACTTCCTCATCTTCTTCTTCTTCTTCTCTTCTTTGTTGTTCTCTTTTTCTTCGTTTGCTTCTTCTTCTTCAACTTCTCCTTCTTCATCTTCGACAATTTCTTCTTCTTCTTCGACAATTTCTTCTTCTTCTTCACCTTCTTCTTCTTCTTCTACTTCTTTTTAATCTTATTTTTCCTTCTTTTCTTGTTCTTCTTCTTCTCCTTCCTCTTTGTCTTTTTCTTCTCCTTCTACTTCTTCTTCTTCTACTTCTTATTTTCCTTCTTCTTCTCCTTCTTCTTCTTCTCCTCCTTTTTCTCATTCTTCATCATCTTCTTCTTCTTCTTCTTCTTTTTCTTCTTCTTCTTCTTCTTCTTCTTGATCCTATTCTTCTTTTAATAGTGATGCTTCTTCTTCTTGTTCTTCTTCTTCTTCTTTTCTTCTTCTTTGCCTTCATGTTCTACTACTTCTTCTTCTTCTTCTTCTTCTTCTTCTTCTCCTTCTCCTTGTTCTTCTCCTTCTTCTTCTTCTTCTTTTTCTTCTTCCTCTTCTTCTTCTTATTTATCAGCCCCTTTTACTTCTTCATCTACTTCTTCTTCTCCTTCTCGTTGTCCTTCTCCTTCTCCTTATACTTCATCATCATCATCATCTTTTTCTTCTTTTTCTTCCACTTCTACTTCAATTTCTTCTTCTCTTTCTTCTTCTCCTTCTTCTACTTCTTCTTCCTCTATTTGTTTTTCTTCATCTTCTTCTCTTTCTTCTTCTCCTTCTTCTTCTTCTTTTTCTTCTACTTCTTCTTCTTCTTCTTCTTCTTCTTCCTTTTTTTTTCTTCTATTCTTCTTCTTCCTTTTCTTCCTCTTCTTCTTCTTCTTCTACTTCTTCTTCTTCTTCTTATGCTTCTTCTTTAAGTTCTTTGTCTTCTTCTCTCTCTTCTTTATCATTTTCTTTTTCTTCTTTTTCGTCTCCTTCTTCTTCTTCTTCCTTTTTTACTTCTTCTTTTGCTTCTTGATCTTCTTCTTCTTCTTCTTCTTCTCCTTCTTCTTCCTCTTCTTCTTCTTCTTCTTCACCTTTTTCTTCTTATTCTTCTTCTTCTTCTTCCTCTTCTTCTTCTTCTTCATTTTCTTCTTTTTCTTTTTCTTCTTCTTCTTCTACTTCATATGCTTTTCCTTACCCTTGTCCTTCTCCTTCTTCTTCTCCTTCTTCTTCTTGATCTTCTTCTTCTCCTTCATCTTCTTCTTCCACTTCTTCATCGATTTCTTCTTCTACTTCTTCTTCTTCTTCTTTTTCTTCTTCTTCCTCTTTCACCATCTTCTTTATCTTCTTCTTCTTCCTTTTCTTCTTGTACTCCTTGTGTTTCGTCTTTTTCTACTACTTCTTGTTCTTGTTCTTCTTGTTCTTCTCCATCTTCTTCTTCTCCTTCCTCTTCTTCTTCTTCAACATCTTTTGCTTCTTCTTCTTCTTCTTCTTCTTCTTCTCCTTCCACTTATTCTTCTTCTTCTTCTTCCTTTTCTTCTTCTTCTTCCCCTTCTTTTTCTTCTTCTACTTCTTCTTCTTCTTATACTTCTTGTTCTTCTTTTTACTCATCTTCTACTTGTTTTACTTCTTCTTCTTCTTCTTCTTTTTACACTTCTGCTTCTTGATCAACTTCTTCTTATTCTTCTTCTTTTAATTCTACTTCCTCTTATTCATCATTTCTTCTTTTTCTTCTTCTTCTTCTTCTCCCTCTTCTTCTTCTTCTTCATCATCTTCTTCTTTTTCTTCTTCTTCCTCCTCTCCTCCTCTACTCCATCTTGTTCTTCACTTTCCACTTCTTCTTCCTCTTCTTCTTTTTCTTCTTCTTCTTCTTCTTCTTCTTCTTCTTCTTCTTCTTCCTCTTCTTCTTTTTCAACTTCTTGTTCTCTTTCTTGTTCTTCTTCTTCTTCTTTTCCTTCATCCACTTCTTCTTCTTCTTCTTCTTCATTGTCTTCTACTTCTGCTTCCTCTTCTACTTCTCCTTTCTCTTCTTCATATTCTTCTTCTTCTTCTTCTTCCTCATCTACTTCCTCTTCTACTTCTTTTTCTTCTTCTTCTTCTTCTTCTACTTTTTGTTCGAATTCTTCTTCTTCCTCTTCTTCTTTTTCTTCTTCTTCTTCTTCTTCTTCTTCTTCTTCTTCTCCTACTTCTTTTTATTTCTTCTTTTCCTTCTTCTTCTTCTTCTTCTTCTTCTTCTCTTTCTGCTACTTTTTCTTCATCATCATCTTCTTTTTCTTTTTTTTCTGCTTCCTCATCATCTTATCCTTCTTCTTCTTTTTTTCCTTCCTCTTGTTCATCTTCTTCAAATTTTTCCTCTTCTTCTTGTTCTTGTTCTTCTCCTTCTTCTTCTTCTTCTTCCTCCTCCTCCTCCTCTTCTTCTTCTTCTTCTTCTTCTTTTCCTTCTTCTTCTCGTTCTTATTGTTCTTCTTTTTCTTCTTGTTCTTCTTCTTCTTCTTCTTCTTCTTCTTCTCCTTCCTCTCCTACTTCTTCTTCTCCTTCTCCTTCTTCTTCATGTTCTTCTCTTGCTTCTTCTTCAACTTCTTCTTCTTCTTCGTCTTCCTCTACTTGTTTGTCAACTACTTGTTCTTCTTGTTCTTCAACTTCTCCTCCTCCTTCTTCTTCTTCTTCTTCTTCTTCTTCTTCTTCTTCACCTTCTTCTTCTTATTCTTCTTCCACTTCTTCTTTTTCATCTTTTTTTTCCTTGTCTCCATGTTCTTCTTCTTCTTCTTCCTCTGTGCCTTCTTCTTCCTCTTCTACTTCTTCTTCTACTTCTTCTTATTCTCCTTCTTCTTCTTCCTCTCCGTCTTCTTCTTCTTCTTCTTCTCCTTCTTCTTCTCATTCTTCTTCTTTTTCTTCTTCTCATTCTTCCTCTTCTTCTTCTTCTTCTTATTTTTCTTTTAATATTTCTGCTTCTTCTTCTTGTTCTTCTTCTTCTTGTTCTTCTTCTTCTTTTCTTCTTCTCCTTCATGTTCTACTACTTCTTCTTCTTTTGCTTCTTCTTCTTCTCCTTCTCCTTCTTCTTCTTCTCCTTCTTCTTCTTCTTCTTCTTCTTCTTCCTCTTCTTCTTCTTATTTATCAGCTCCTTCATCTTCTTCTTATTCTTCTTCCTCTTGTTCTTCTTCTTGTCCTTCCACATCTTCTTCTTCTTCTTCTTCTTCTACAACTTTTTCCCCTTCTTCTTCTTCTTCTTCTTCTTCTTCTACTTCTCCTCCTCCTCCTCCTCCTTCCTCTTCTTCACCACTTCTTCTTCTTTTCTTTTACTTCTTCTTCTTCTTCTTCTTTTTATTATTGTCCTTCTTCTCTTTTGCCTTCTTCCTCTTCCTCTTCTCCTTCTCCTTCTTCTACTTCTTCTCTCTATTCTACTTCTTTTTCTTCTTCTTCTACTACTACTTTATCTTCTTCTTCTTCTTCATCTTCTTCTTCTTTTTATTATTTTTCATCTTCTACTTCTTCTTCTTCTTCTTTTTCATCTTCCTATTCTTCTTCCTTTTCATGTTCTTCTTCTTTTTCTTTCTCTTGTTGTTCTTCTTCTTGTTCTGCTGCTTCTTCTTCTTCTCCTTTTTATTGTTCACCTTGTTCTTCTTGTTGTTTTTCACCTTCTTCTTATTCCCCTTGTTTTTCTTCTTCTTTTTCTTCTTATTTTTCGTTTTCATTTCCTTGTATTCCTCCTCTTCTTCTTCTTCTTCTTCTGCTTCTAACACTTCTTCTTTTTTCCCTTCTTCTTCTCCTTCTTCTACTACTACTTTCTCTTCTACCTCTACTTCTTGTTTTTCTTCTTCTTCTTCTTCTTCCTCTTCTACTTATTCTTGTTCTTGTTCTTCTTCTTCTTCTTCTTCTTCTTCTGCTTCTTCTTCTTCTTCTTCTTCTTTTTCTTCTTCTTCTTTCTCCTTTTCTTCTTCTTCTTCTTCTTCAACTTCTTCTTCTTTTTCTTGTTCTTCTTCATCTTCTTCTTTATTTTCTACTCCTGCTTCTTCTTCTTCACCTTCTTGTAGTTGAACTTCTGCTTCTGCTACTTCTTCTTTTTGTTCCTCTTCTTCTTCTTCTTATCCTTCTTCTTAATCTTCTTCTTCTTCTCCATCTCCTTCTTCTTCTCCTTCTCCATGTTTTTCGTCTTCTTCTTCTTCTTCCTCCTCTTCTTATTTTATTTCTTCTTCTCCTTCTTCTTGTTCTTCTTCTTCTTCTTCCTCTTCCTCTTCTTCTCCTTCTTCTTCTTCTTCCTCCCCTTCTTCTACTTCTTCTTCTCTTTCTCCAACTTATTGTTGTTCTTCTTCTTTGTTTTCCTTTTGTTCTTCTTCTTATTCTTCTTCTTCTCCTTAATCTCATTCTACTTCTTCTCCTCCTTTACCCTCCTATTCTTCTTCTTACTCCTCCTCTACTTCTTCTAATTGTTCAATCTTTTCTTCTTCTTCTTCTTCTTCTCCTTCTTCTTCTTCCTCTTCTTCTTCTTCAATGCCTTGTTCTCCTTGTCCTTCTTCTCCTCCTTCTCCTTCTTCCTCTTCTTCCTTTACTTTTTTTCCTTCTTCTTCTTCTTCTTCTTCTCCTTCTTCTACTTCCACATCTTCTTCTCCATTTTCTTCTTCTTGTACTTCTTTTTCTTCTCCTTCTTGTTCTTCTCTTCCTCCTCCACCTTCTTCTTCTTCTTCAACTTCTACTTCCTCTTCTACTTCTTTGTCTTCTTCTTCTTTTTCTCGTTCAACTTCTAGTTCCTCTCCCTCTTCTTCTTCTTCTTCTTCTTCTTTCTCTTCATCTTCTTCATCTCCTTCTTCTTCTTCTACTTCTTCTTCTTCTCCTCCTCCTTCTTCTCCTTTTTCATCTTCTGGTTGCTCTCCTTCCTCTTCTTCTACTTCTTCTTCTTCTTCTTCTTCTTCTACTTATTTTTTCTCTTCTTCTTTCTCTTTTTCTTCTCCTCCTTCTCCTTCTTCCTCTTTTATTTCTTCTTCTTCTTCTTCGTCTTCATCTTTAATTCCTTCTTCCTCTTCTTCTTTTTCTTCTCCTCCTCCTCCTCCTCGTTTTCCATCTTCTTCTTCATCTTCTTCTCTTACTTGTCAATCCTCTTCTTGTTCTTCTTCTACTTCTTCATTTTCCTCTTCCCCTTCTTTTTTTTCTACTACTTATTCTTTATATTCTCCTTCGTCTTCTTCGACTGCTTCTTCTTCTTATTCTTCTCCTTCTCCTCCTCCTCCTCCTCCATCTTCTTCTTCTCCTCTTGTTCCTCTCTCTTCTTCTTCTTGTTCTTCTTGTTGTTTTTCTTGTTCTTCTTCTTCTTCTCCTCCTCCTCTTTCCTCTTAGTCTTCTCATCCTCTTTCTTCTTCTTTATCCTCTTGTTCTTCTTCTTCTACATCTCCTTCTTCTCTCTCTCATTCTCCTTCTCTCTCTCATTCTCCTTCTCTTTCTCCTCTCCTTTTCATTCTTCTTCTTCTGCTTACTTTTCTTCTTCTTCTTTTTCTTACCCTTCTTCTTCTTCTTCATCTTCTTTCCTTTCTTTTTCTTCTTCTCCCCTTCTTCTTCTTCCTCCTATTCTACATTTTCTTACTCTTCGTCTACTCCTTTTTTTTCTTCTTCTACTTCTTCATCATCTTCTCCAACTTTTTCCTATTATTCTTCTTCTCTCTCTTCCTCAACTTCATCATCTTTTTCCTATTCTTCTTCTTATTCTTGTTCTTGTTCTTGTTCTTGTTCTTCTTCTTCTTCTTCTTCTTTTTCATCTTCTTCTTCCCCTTCTTCTATTTTTTCTCCTTCTTCTTTTTCTTCTCTTTCTTCTACCTATTATTATTAACATTATTCTTCTTGTTCTTCCACTTCTTCTCCTTCTCCTTCTTTCTCTTCTTCCTCTTCCTCTTTTACTTATTCTTCTTCACCATCTCCACCTTCTCCTTCTTGATCTTCCTCTTCATCATCATCATCTTCTTCTTCTTCTTCCTCTTCATCTTCTCAATCTTCTCATTCTACTCCTTTTTCTACTTTTTTTTCTTCTTCTTCCCTAACGCCATATTCTTGTTCTTCTTCCTCTTCTTCTTCTTCTTCTTCTTCTTCTCTTCTCCTCTTCTTCTACTCCTTCCTCACCTAATTCGTTTACATTTTCTTCTTCTTCTTCTTTTGTCTCTTCTTCTTCTTCTTCTTCTACTTCCTCTTCTTCTTCTTCTTCTTCTTCTTCTCCTGCTCCTTCTTCTCCATCTTTTTATTCTTCTTCCTCTACTTCTCCTCTTCCTTCTTCTTCTTCCTTTTCTTCTTTTCCTTCTTCTTCCACTTCTTCTTCTTATCCTTCTTCTTCTTTATCTTCCTCTTGTTCTTCTTCTTCTTCATCTTTTTCTCCTTCTTCTCCTTTGTTGTCTTCCACTACTTCTTCTTTTTCTTTTTCTTCCTCGTCTTCTTCTTCTTATTATAATAATTCTTGCTCTTTTTCTCTTTCTTCTTTTTCTTCTTCTTCGTTTTCCTGAAATTCTTTTTTGTTTTCTTTCCTTCTTCTTCATCATCATCATCATCTTCTTCTTCTACTACTTTTCTTGTCCTTCTTCTTTTCTTGTTCTCCTTCTTACTCTTCCTCTTCTTCTTCTTCCTCTACTTCTTCTACTTCTACAACATCCTCTCCTTCTTCTATTACTTCTTCATCATAATCATCATAATCGTCGTCTTCTTCTTCTCGTTCATCTTCTCCTCCTTCTTCTTCTCATTGTTTCTCCTACATGTTGTTGTTCTTCTTCTTTTCATTTCTTCCTTTCTCTCCTTCTTCTTTTCTTCTTCTTCTTCTTCTTCTTCTTCGTCTTCTTGTTCCACTTCTTGTTGTCCTTCATCATCATCATCATCCTCTTCTTGCTCTTCAAATTCCTCTTCTTCTTCTTCTTCATCTTTTTCGCTTCTTCTTCTTCTTCTTTTCTCCTTCCCCTTCTTCTCCTTGTCTTGCTTCTTCTTCTTTTCTTCTTCTTTGTCTTCC
>JAIUJO010001347.1:157500-162500 GCA_023846275.1 Vanilla planifolia
TTCTTCTCCTTGTTTACCTTCTTCTGCTTCTTCTCCTTCTCCTTCTTCTTTTTCTTCTTCTTCTTCTTCCTCTTCTTCCTCTTCTTATTCTTCTTCTACTTCTTATGTTTCTTCTTCTTCTTCCACTTCTTCTTCTTCTTTTTCTTCTTCTTCTTCCACTTTCTCTTCTAGCTCTTCTTCTTTTTCTTCTTCTTTTTCTTCTTCTTCTTCTTCTTCTACTTCTTCTTCTTCTTCTTCTTCTTTTTCATCTTCCTCTTCTTCTTCTTCTTCGTCATCTTCTTCTTCTTCTTCTACTTCTTCTTTTTCCTCTTCGTCATCTTCTTCTTTATTTTCTGCAAATTCTAATTCTTCTTCTTCTCCTTCGACTTCATCTTCTCATTCTCCTTCTTCTTCTTCTTCTTCATCTTCTTCTTCTTCTTCCTCTTCTTTTCCTTCTCCTTCTCCTTCTCCTCGTTTTCTCCTCCTTCTTTTTCTTCCTCTTCTCCTATTTCTTCCTCCTTTTGTTATTCTATTTCTTGTTTTCTTTATTCTTTTTCGTCCACTTTTTCTTCTTCTCCAACTTTCTTTTCTTCTTCTTCAACTTCTTCTCCTTCATTTACTTCTTCTTCTTCTTCTTCTTCTTTTTCTTCTTCTTCCTTTTCATCTTCTTCTTCTTATTTTTCTTCTTCTTCTTCTTCTTCTTCTTCTTCTTATTCTTCTTCATCTTCTTCTTGTTCTACTTCTTCATCTCCTCCTTTTTCGACTTCTTCTTCTTCTTCTTCTTCTTCTTCCTCCTCCTCTACTTGTTCTAATAAATCTATTACTTCTTCTTCTTCTTCTTCTGCTTCTTCTTCTTCCTCTTCCACTTCTTCTTCTTCAACATCCAATTCTCCTTGTCCATCTTCCCCTTGTCCATTTTCTCCTTTTTCCTCTTCTTCATCTTCCTCTTCTTCCTTCTTCTTCTTCTTCTTCTTCTTCCTCATCCCCTTCTCTATTTACTTCTTCTTGTACTTCATCTTCGCCTTCTCCTTCTTCTTCTTCTCCTCCTCCTATAAATTCTTCTTCTGCTTCATCTTCTTCTTCCTCTTCTGCTTCTTCTTCTTCTTCATCTTCTTTTTCTCCTTCAACTTCTAGTTCCTCTTCTTCTTCATCTTGTTCTTCTTCATCTTATTCAACATCATCATCTTCTTCATCCTCTCATTCTTCTTCTTCTTCTTCTTCTTCTTCATCTTCTCCTACTCCTCCTTCTTCATCTTCTTTTTCATTTGGTTCCTCTCCTTCTTCTTCATCTCCTTCTTCTTCTTCTTGATCTTCTTATTATATTTTCTCTTCTTCTTCTCCTACTTCTTCTTCAACTTCTTCCTCATCTTTTTCTTTATTTCATTCTTCTTCTTCTTCTTCTTGTTCTTCTCCTCCCCCAACTCCTTCTTCGTCATCTTCTTCTTGTTCTCCTACTTCTTCTTCTTCTTCTCCTACTTGTCCTTCTTCTTCTTCTTCTTCTTCATTTTCCTCTTCCACTTCTTCTTCTTCTTCATCAAGCTCTTCTTCTTGTTCTTTTTCTTCTTCTTCTTCTTCTTCTTCTTCTTTTTCCTTCTCTTGTTCTTCTTCGTCTCCCTCTTCTTCTTCTTCTTCTTCTTCTTCTTCTTCTACTTGTTCTTCTCCTCCTCCTCCTCCTTCTTCTTCTTCATGTTCTTCTCTTCCTCCTCCTCTGCTTCTTCTTTATCTTCTTCTTGTTCTCCTCCTCCAACTTCTTCTAAATCTTCTCCTACTCATTCTTCTTCTTCTTCTTCTTGATCTCCTTCTTCTCTCTCTCATTCTCCATCATTTTCTCCTCTTTGTATCCTTCTTCATCCTCTTCTTCTTACTCATCTTCTTCTTCTTCTTTGCCTCCTTTTTCTTCTTCTCCTTCTGCTTCTTCCTCTTATTCTTCCTTCTCTACCTCTGCTTCTACTTCTTTTTTCTTCTTCCTCTTCTTCTTCTTGTCCAACTTTTTCTTCATGTTCTTCTTCTATTTCCTCAACTTCATCTTCTTTTTCGTATTCTACTTCTTCTTGTGGTTGTTTTTCTTGTTCTTCAATTTCTTCTTCTTTGTCTTGTCCTTCTGCTTCTTCTTCTGCTTTTTCTCCTTCTTCTTCTTCCCTTTCTCCTACTTATTAGTTTTACTATTACTCTTCTTGTTCTTCCCATTCTTCTTCTTCTTCTTATTCTTCTGCTTCTTCTTCTGCTTCCCCATCTTCTTCTCTTTCTTCTTGTTCTTATTCTTTATCATCATAAACTTCTTCTTCTTCTTCCTCTTCATCTTCTCAATCTTCACATTCTACTTTTTTTCTACTTTTTCTTCTTCTTCTTCTTCCCCAATGCCATCTACTTCTTCTTCTTCTTCCTCTTCTTCTTCTTCTTCTTCATCACCTTCTAATCCTTCCTATCCTACTTTTTTTTCTTCTTTTTCTTCTTCTTCTTCTTCTTGTTCTTCTACTTCTTCTTCTTCTACTTCTCCATCTTCTTCTTCTTCTCCATCTTTTACTTATTCTTCTTCCTTTACTTCTCCTCCTTCTTCCATTTGTTGTTTTTTTCTTCTTCCTCTTCTTCTTCTTCTACTACTTCTACTTCTTCATCTTCCTCTTCATCTTCCTCATCTTCTTCTCCAACTTCATCATCATCATCATCATCATCATCTTCTTCCTCTTCTTCTCCTTCTTCTTCTTCTTCTTCTACTTCTTCTTCTCCTTCTTATTCTTCACTGACTTCAACTTCTTCATCATCTTCTTCTTCTTCTTCCTCTTCTTTTTCTTCTTGTTCATCTTCTTCTTCTTCCACTACTACTACTACTTCTTATTCTTCTTCTTCTTCTTTTTCTACTACTTCTTTTTCTTCATTTTCTTTTACTTCTTCTTCATCTTCAACGTGTTCTTCTTCTTCCACTTTTTTCGTCTTCTTCTTCTTGTTCTACTTTTTCTACTACTATCACTTTTCATCATCATCATCATCATCTTCATCATCATCATCTTCTTCTTCTTCTTCTTCTTCTTATTCTTCTTCTTCTACTTCTTCTTCTTCTTCTTCTTCTTCTTCTTCTTTTCTTCTTCTTCTTCTTTTTATTGTTCTTCTCTTTCTTCACTTTCTTCTTCTTTTCTTAATTTTCGTGTGCTTCCTCTTATTATTGTTGTTGTTCTTCTTCTTCTTCTTCCTCTTCTTCTTCTTCGTCTTCATCATCTTCTTATTCTTCTTCTTCTTCTTCTTCTTCTTCTTCTTCTCTTTCTCCTTCTTCTTCTCCTTGTCCTTCTTCTTTTTCTTCTTCTTCTTCTTCTTCTTCTTCTTTTCTTCTTCTTCCTCTTCTTCTTCTTATTCAAGCTCTCCATCTTCTTCTTTTTATTCTTCCTCGTCTTCTTCTTCTTCTTTCTCTTCTTCTCTTTCTCATTCTTCTACTTCTACTCCTTCTACTTCTTCTTCTTCTTCTTCATCATCATTTTGTTCTTTTTCTTGTTCTTCTTCTTCTTCACCTACCACTTGTTCTTCGTCATCCCCTTCTTCCTTTTCTTCCTCTTCTTCTCCTTTTTTTCCACTACTTCTTCTTCATCTTACTCTGTTTCTTCTTCTTATTCTTCTTCATCATCATCATCATCAATCAACATTTTCTTCTTCTTCTACTTCTTCTTGTTCTTCTTCCTCTTCTTCTTCTTCCTCTTATTCTTCTTCTTCTTCTTTTTCTTCTTCTCCTTCTTCTTCTTCTACTTTTTCTTCTTCTCTTCTTCTTCTTCGTAATCCTCTTCTTCTTCTTTTTCTTCTTTTTCTTCTTCTTCTTCTTCTTTTTCTTCTTTTTCTTCTTCTTGTTGTTGTTCTTCTTCTTCCTGTTCTTCTTCCCTTTTTCTTCACCTTCTTCTTGTTCTTCGTCATCTCCTTCTTCTTCTTCCTCTTCCTCTTCTTCGCCTTTTTCTTCCAGTTATTCTTCTTCTTCTTCATCTTCCTCTTTATCTCCACCTCCATAATCTCCTCCTTGTTCTACATTTTCTTCTTCTTCTTCTCCTCCTTCTTAATCTCCTCCTCCTCCTCCTCTATCTTCTTCTTCTTCTTCTTTTTCTTCTTCTTCTCCTTCTTCATCTTGTTCTTCTTCAAGTTCTTCTTCTTCTTCTTCTTCGTCTTCTTCATCTTCTTCTTCTCCTTCTTCTTCTACTTTTCCTCCTTCTTCTTTTGTTCCTTCTCATTCTTTTACCAATTATTATTATTATTATTCTTCTTTTTCTTCCACTTCTTGTCCTTCTTTTTTTTTTCTTCTTCTTCTTCTTCACCATCTTCTCCTTCTTCTTCTTGTTCTTCCTCTTTATCATCATCATCATCATCATCTTCTTCCTCTTCTTCTACTTCTTCATCATCTTCCCCTTCATATTTTCCTTCTTCTCCTTCTTCTCCTTTTTCTACTTTTTCTTCTTCTTCTTTCCCAATGCCATCTTCTTCTTCCTCTTATTCTTTCCCTTCTTCTTCTTCTTCTTCCCCATCTTATTCTTCTTCTTTATCTACTCCATCCCCTTCTTCTTTTTCTTCTACTTCTTCTTTTTCTTCTACTTTTACTACTTCTTCTTCTACTTCTACTTCTCTTTCATCTTTTTCTTCTCAAACTTCTTCTTATTCTTCTTCTTCTACTTCTCCCGCTTCTTCATCTTCCTCTTCTTCCAGTTATTTTTCTTCTTCGTCCTCTTCCTCTACTTCTTCTTCTCCATCTTCTTCTACTTCTTCTTCTTCTTCTCATCATCACCATCTTCTTCTTCTTCTTCTTCTTTTACATGTTGTGCTTCTACTTCTTCTTCTTCTTCTCCTTCTTCTCATTTCTCATCTTCCTCTCCTTCTTCTTCTTCTTTTTGTTCCTCTTCTTCTGCATCTTCTTCTTCTTATTCTTCCTCTTTTTCTCTTTGTTCTTTTTGCTCTTCTTCTTCTTTAACTTCCAATTGTTTATCTTCTCCTTCTTCTTCAACATCATCATCACCATCATCTTCTTCTTCTTCTACTTGTGCTTCTTCTTTTTCTTT
>JAIUJO010000636.1:0-7500 GCA_023846275.1 Vanilla planifolia
CTTCCTCTTCTTCCTCCTCCTCCTGTCCTTCTTCTTTGCAGTCTTCTTCATCTTCTTCTTTGTATTCTTTTTTCTTCTTCTTCTTGTTCTTCTTCTTCTTCTTCTTTGTTTTCTTCTTCTTCTTCTTCTTCACCTTCTTCACCTTCTTCCTCTTCTTCTTCTCCTTTCTTTTTTCTTCTTCTTCTTCTTCTTCTTCTTCTTCTCCCTCTTCTTCCCCTTCTTCTTCTTCATCTTTTTCTTCTTCTTCTTCTTCTTCTTCTTCTTCTTCTTCTTTTTCTTCTAATTCATCCTCTTTTGCTTAATTTTCTACTTCTTCTTCTACTCCTTCTTCATCTTCATCTTCTTGTTCTTCTTCTTCTTCTTTGCTTCTTCTTCTCTTCAACTTCTACTTTTCTTCTACTCCTTTGTTTTCTTATTCTTCTTCTTCTTCCTCTTCCTTTTCTTCTTCTTTTTCTTCTTCACCATGCCCTTCATTTTCTTCTTCCTACTCTTCTTTGCACTCCTCTTCTTCTTCTACTACTACTTTTTCTTCTTCTCCATCTACTTTTTCTTCTTCCTCCTCTTCTTCTTCTTTTTCTTCTTCTTCTTCTTTGACATCTTCTTTTCTCATTCTTCCCCTTCTTCCTCTTCCTCTTCTTCTTGTTCTTCTTCTCCATCTTCATGTGCCTCTTCTTCTCCCATTTCTTATTCTTCTTCTTCTTTTATCCCCCCTTTTTCTTCTTCTTCTTCTTCTTCTTCATCCTCTTCTTCTTCTTCGTATCCTTCTTCTTCATCTGCTACTTCTTTTTAATCTCCTCTTCTCCTTCTCCTTCTTTTCTTCTTCTTCTACTTCTTCTTTTTCTTCTTCTTACTTTTTTCATTTTCTACTCTTCTCCTATTTCTTCTTCTTGTTCTTATTCTTTTTCTCCTTCTTCTTCTTCTTCAACTTCACACCTCCTTCTTCATCATCATAGTCTTCTTCTTCATCTTCTTCTTCTTCTTCTTGTTCTTCTGCTTCCCCTTTTTCTTCTTCTGCCTCTTCTTCATCATTATCTTCTTCTTCTTCTTCTTCTTCTTCTTTATCTTCTTTTTCTTCTTCTTCTTCTTCTCCTTCTCCTTCTTCTACTACCGCTTCTTCTTCTTCTTTTTCTCCTTCTTATCCTTCTCCTTCTTCTTCTTCTTCTTCTTCTTTTACTTCTTCTTTTTATTCTTTCTCTTGTTCTTCCTTTTCCTCATCTTCTTCGTTATCTTCTTTTTCTTCTTCTTATTCCTCTTCTTCTTATTCTTCTACTTCATCTTCTTCCTCTTTCTCTTGTTCTTCTTCTTCCCCTCCTTCTTCTTTGTGTTCTTCTTGTTTTTCTTCTTTGTATTCTTCTTCTACTTCTTCTTCTTCTTCTTCTTTTTCTTCATCTCCTTCATCTCTTTCATCTCCTTCTTCTTCTTCTTCTCCTCCTTCTATTTCTTCTTCTTCTTCTTCTTCTTCTTCTCCCACTTCTTCCACATTTTCTTCTTCTTCCTCCTCCTCTTCTTTTTCTTCTTCTTCTTCTTTTTTCTTCTTCTTCATCTTCTTTTCTTCCTCCTTTTCGTCTTCTTCCTCTTCTTCTTCTTCTTCTTTTACTTCTTGTTCTTCTTCTTCTTCTTTTTCTTCTTCTTCATCTTTTTTCTTCTTCCTCTTCCACTTCTTCTTCTTCTTCTTCTTCATATTCTTCTTCCTTATCTTCTTCTTTTTCTTCTTCTTCTTCTTCTCCTTCTTCTTTTTCTTCTTCTTCTTCATCTTCTTCTTCTTTCTCGTCTTCTGCTTCTAATTCTTCTTCATCTACTTCTTATTCTTCTTCTTCTTCTTCTTCTTCTTCTTCTCTCTCATCCTCTTCTTCTTCTTCTGCTAATTTTTCTTCAACTTCATCTATTTTTCTTCTCTTTCTTTTTTAACTTATTCACCTCATTCATCATCATCATCATCATCTTCTTCTTCTTCTTCTTCTCCTTCTTCTTTTTTTCTTCATCTTCATCATCTTCTTCTCTCTTCTTCTGCTTCTAATTCTTCTTCATCTACTTCTTATTATTATTATTTTTATTCTTCTTCTTATTCTTCTTCTTTCTCTTCCTCTTCTTTGCCATCCCTTTCTTCTTCTTCTACTACTTTTTTTCCATCTCCATCTACTTTTCTTCTTTTTCTGTTTCAACTCCTCACCTCCATCTTCATAATTAGAGTCTTCTTCTTTTTCTTCAACTTCTTTTTCTTCTTCTTCTTCCTCTTCCTTTTCATCTTCTTCCTCTTCTTCTTCTTCTCTTCTTCTTCTTCTTCTTCTATCTCTTCTTCTCCCTCTTCTTATTCTTTTTCTTCTTCTACTTCTTCTTCTTCTTCTTTTTGTTCTTCTTCTTCTTTATCTTCTTCTTCTTCTTCTTCTTGGTCTCCTTCTTCTTCTTCTATGACTTCTTTTTCTTATTTAATTCCTTCTTCTCCTTCTCCTTCTCCTACTTCTTCTTCTTCTTCTTCTAATTCTTCTTCTTTTTATTCTTCTTACTCTTCTTCTTCTTCCACTTCTTCTTCCTATTATTCTTCATCTTCTTCTTCTTATTCTTCTTCTCCTTCTTCTTCTTCTTTTTCAACTTCTTCACCTCCTTTTTCATCATCATAGTCTTCTTCTTCTTTTTCTTCTTCTTCTTCTTCTTCTTCTTTTGTTTCCTCTTGTTCTTCTTACACCTCTTCTTCTTCCTCCTGTTTTCTTCCTCTTCTTCTTCTTCTTCTTCTTCTTCTTCAACTTCTTTATCTTCTTCTTCTCATTCTCCCTCTTCTTTTTCTTCTTCTTCTTCATTATCATCTTCTTCCACCTCTTCTTCCTTTTCCTCTTCTTCTTCTTCTTCTTCTTCTTCTTCTTCTTGTCCTTCTTCTCCTACTCCTTTTTCTTCTTCCCCTTCTATTTCTTCCACTTCTTCTTCTTCTTCCTCTTCTTCATCTACTTTTCTTCTACTTTTTCTACTACTACTACTTCTACTTCTTTTTCTTCTCTTCTTCCTTGACTTCTTCCACTTCTTCTTCTTCTTCTTCTTGCTCTCCTCCTCCTGCTCCTCCTCCTCCTGCTTCTTCTTCTTCTTCCTCCTCGTCCTCTTCTTCTTCTTGTTCTTGTTCTTCTTCTTCTTCTTCCTCCTCCTCCTCCTCCTCTCCTTCTTCTTTGTGTTCTTCTTCTTTTTCATCCTCCTCCTCTCCTTCTTCTTTGTGCTCTTCTTCTTGTTCTCCTATGTATTCTTCTTCATCTTCTTGTACTTCTTCTTCTTTTTCGCCTCTTCTCTTTCTTCTACTTCTTTTTTTTTCTCCTTCTTCTTTTTCTTTTTCTTCCTCTTCTTCTTCTCCTTCTTCTTCTTCTTCTCCCTCTTCTTCTCCATTTTCTTCTTCTTACCCCTTCTTCATCTTCTTCATCATCATCATCTTCTTCTTCCTCTTCTTCGTCATCTTCTTCTTCTTCTTCTTCTTCTTCTTCTTCATCTACTTCTTCTTCTTCCACTTCTTCTTCTTCTTCTTCTTCTTCATCTTGTTCATCTTCATCATCATCATCACCAACTTCTTCTTCTTTTTCTTCTACTTCTTCTTCTTCTTCATCATCTTCTTCTTCTTCTTCTTCCACCTCATTTTCCTCTTCATGTTTTTCTCTTCTTCATCTTCTTCGTCTTCCTTTTCTTTTCTTCTTCTTCTTCTTCCTTTTCTACTTCTTATTCTTCTTTTTCCTCTTCATTTTCTTCCCCTTCTTCTTCTTCCTCTTCCACTTGTTCTCCTTCTCCTTCTTCTTCTTCTTCTTCTTCATCTTGTTCATCTTCATCATCATCATCATCTTCTTCTTCCACCTCACCTTCTTCTTCGTGTTGTTATTCTTCTTCTTCATCTTCTTCGTCTTCTTTTTCTTTTTCTTCTTCTTCTCCTTCTTCTTCTCCCTCTTCCACTTGCTCTCCTTGTTCTTCTTCTTCTTCTTCTTCTTCTTTTCTTCTCCTTTTTCTTCTCCTTTGTCGTCTTCTTCTTCCTCATCATCATCATCTTCTTCTTCTTCCCCTTCTTTTTCTTCTTCATTTCTTCTTCTTCTTCTTCTACTTCTTCTATCCTTCTTTTAGTTGTTCTTCTTCTTCCTCTTCTTCTTCTTTTCTTCTTCTTCTTCTTCTTCATCATCATCATCATCTTTGTCTTCTTCTTCGCCTTCTTCTTCATCATCTTCTTCTTTTCTTCTTCTTCTTCTTCCTCGTCCTACTCACGTTCTTCTTTGTGTTGTTTTTACTTCTTGTTCCTCCTCTTCTTCTTCTTCTTCTTGTTCTTCTTCATCTTCTTCATCAACTTCTTCCATTTATTCTTGTTTTTTTCTTTGTCTTCTTCAACATCATAATCATCATCATCATCATCTTCTTCTTCTTCTTCTTCATCTTCTTCTTCCTCTTCTTCTTCTTCCTCATCTTCTTCTACGTCTTCATCTCCTTCTTCTTCTTCTTCTTCTTCTTTTTCTTCTTTTATTATTACAACTATTTCTTCTTCTTCTTTTTCTTTAACTTCAACATCTTCTTCTTCTTCTTCATCTTCTTCCTCTTCCTTTTCCTCTTCCTTTTCATTATCAACATCTTCTTCTATTTCTTCTACTTCTTCTTCTTGTCCTTCTTCTACTTCTTCTTCCTCTTCTTCTTCTTCTTCTCCTTCTTCATCTTCTTCTTCTTCTTCTTCTTCTTCCTATACTACTACTACTACAATTACTTCTTTTTCCTTTTCTTCTTCTTCTTCTTCTAAAACTTCTGCTTGTTCTACTTCCTCCTCCTCTTCTTTTTCCTCTTCTTCATCTTCCTATTCTTCCTCTTTTTCTTTTTCTTCTCCTTCTTCTTCTTCTTCTTCTTCTACTTGTTCCTCTTCTTCTTCTTCTTTGTCAACTTCCTTTTCTGCATCCACTTCTTCTTCTTCTTCTTCCTCTTTTTCTTCTTCTTCATCTTCTTTTTCTCCTCCTTCCTCTTCTTCTTCTTCGTCTTCTTCTTCCCCTTCTACTTCGTCTTTGTCTTCTTCTTTTTCTTCTTCATCTTATTCTTGTTTTGCTTCTTCCACTTCTTCTGCTTCTTCATCTTCTTCTTCTTAGTCTTCTTTTTCTTCTTTTTTCTTCTTCTTCTTCTTCTTCATATTCTTCTGCTTTATTCTTCTTTTTTCCTCCTCTTCTTCTTTTACTTCTTCTTCCTCTTCTTTTTTCTCCTTCTTCTTCTTCTTCTTCTTCTTCTTCCTCTCCTTCTTCTTCTTCTTCACCCCCTTTTCTTCCTCTTCTTCTCTTTCTTCTTCTTCTTCTTCTTCTTGTTCTTTCTTCTTCTTCTTCTTCTTCTTCTTCTTCTTCCTCCTTTTCTTCTTCCACTTCTTCTTCTTCTTCTTCCTCTTTTTCTTCTTCGTCTTCTTCTTATTCTTCTTCGGCTTCATCTTTTTCTTCTTCTTCTTCTTCTTCTTCTTCTTCCTCTTAGTCTTCTTAGTCTTTTTCCTCTTCTTCTTCTTCTTCTTCTTCTTCTTCTCCTCTTCCTCCTTCTTCTTCCTTGCCTTCCCATTCTTCTTCTTGGTTTTCTACTTCTTCCTCGCCTACTTCTTCTTCTTCTTCTTCTTCTTCTAGTTCTTCTTTTTCTTCATCTTCTTCTACTTCTTCCCTTTCTTCAACTTCTTCCTCCTCCTCCTCTTCTTCTTCTACTACTCTCCTTCTTTTTATACTTCTTCTTCTTCATCTTCTACTTCTACTTCATCATCATCATCTTCTTCTGCTTCTTCTTCCTCTTCTTCTCTCTCTTCCTCCTATTCTTCTTCTTTATCTTCTTCTTTTTCTTCTTCTTCTTCATCCTACTTCTTCTTCTTCTTCTTCTTCTTCCTCTTCTTCATCGCCTTCTTCCTCCTCCTCATCTTCTTGTCCTTCTGCTTCTTCTTTTCTTCTTCTTTTCTTCTTCTTTTCTTCTTCTTTTTCATCTTCTTCTTCTTCTTCTTCTTCCTATTTCTCTTCACTTCTTATTCTTCATCTTCTTCTTCTTCTTCTTCTTCTTCTACTTCATTTTCCTCTTCGCCTACTTCTTCTTATTCTACTTCTACTTCTTCTACTACTTCTTCTTCTTGTTCTTCTTCTTCATCATCATCATCTTCTTCTTCTTCTTCTTCTTCCTCTTCTTTGACTTCTTCCTCCACCTCTTCTTCTTCTTCTTCTTCAACTTCTTCTTCTTCTTCTTTTTCTTCTTCTTCTTCTTCTTCTTCTTCTTCTGCTTCTTCTTCCAGTTCTTCTTCCTCTTCCTAATATTCTTCTTCTTTTACTTCTTCTCTTTCTTCTTCTTCATCATCATCAACATCTTCTTCTTCTTCCTCTTCTTACTCTTCTTCCTCTTCTTCCTCTTCTTCTTCCTCCTCTTCTTCTTATTCTTCTTCCTCTTCTTCTACTTCTTCCTCTTCCTCTTCTTCTTCTTCTTCTTGTTCTTATTCTTCTTCTTCTTCTTCTTCTTCTTCTTCTTCCTCTTCTTCTTCTTCTTCTTCTTCTTTGTCTTGCTCTTCTACTTTTTCTTCTACTTCAACTACTTCTTCTTCTTCTTCTTCTTTATTCTCTTCTTCTTCCTCTTCTTCTTCTACTTCTTCTTAATCTTCATCTACTTCTTCTTCTTCTATTTCTTCTTCTTCTTTTTCTTGATATTCTTCTTCTTCTTCTTCTTCTTCTCCTACTTCTACTTTTTCTTCTTCTTCTTCCACTTCTGCTTATTCTATTCTTCCTCGACTTCTACATCTTCTTCTTATAATTCTTCTTCTTCTTCTTCTTCTTCTTCTTCTTCTACATCTTATTCTTCTTCTTCTTCTTCTTCATCTTCTTCTTCTACTACTTCTTTTTATTCTACATCTATTTCTTTTAACACTTCTTCTTCTTCTTCTTAATCTTCTTCTTCTTCATCTTCATCATCAGCTTCTTTTTCTTCTTCTACTTCTTCCTCTTCTTTGTCTGCTTCCTCTTCTTTAACTTCTTCTTCCTCCTCTTCCTCTTGTTCTACTTCTCCTTCTTCTTCTACTTCTTCTTCTCCATCAACATCTTGTTCTTCTTCTTCCCCTTCTTCTTCTGCTTCTTCTTCCTGTTCTTATTCCTTTTGCTCACATTCTTCTTCTTTTAATTCTTCTCTTTCTTCTTCATCTTTTTCATCCTCTTCTCTTCTACTTCTTCTTCTTCCTCCTCTTCTTCCTCTTCTTCTTCGTTCTCCTCTTCCTCTTCTTCTTCCCCTTCTTCTTCTTCTTCCTCTTCCTCTTCCTCTTCTCCTTCTTCTTCTTCTTCTTCTTCTTCTCCTTATACTTCATCTTCCTCTTCTTCTTCTTCTTCTTCTTCTTCTACTAATACTACTACTACTACTTCTTCTTCTTCTTCTTTTAGTCTTGCTCTTCTACTTTTTCTTTTTCTACAACTTCGACTTCTTCTTCTTCCTCTTCATCTTCTTCTTCCCTTTCTTCTTCATTTTTAACTTTCCTTTCTTCTTCTTCTTCCTGCTCTTCTTCTTCTTCCTCCACTTCCTTTTCTT
>JAIUJO010000636.1:15000-17500 GCA_023846275.1 Vanilla planifolia
CTTCTACTACTTCTTCTCCTTCAACTTCTTCATCTTCTTCTTTTTCTTCTTCTTCTTCTTCTACTTCTTCTTCTTCCTTTCCTTCTACTTCTTCTTCTTCTACTCTTCTTCGACTTCTTCTTCTTCTTCTTACTCTTTTTCTTCTTCTTCTTCTTTTTCCTCTTCTTCTTGTCCTACTCCTTCATCTTCTTCTTTCTTTACATCTTCTTCTTCAAAATCTTCTTCTTCTTCTTCTCCTTCTCCTTCCCCTTCTTCTTCTTCTTCTTCCTCTTTTACTTCCTCTTCTTCTTCTTCTTCGTCCACATCTTCTTCTTCTCCTCGTTCTTTTTGTTCTTCTTCTTCTTCTTCTTCTTCTTCTTCATCTTCTTCTTCTTCTTCCTCCTCCTCCTCTTCTTCTTCTTCTTCTACTACAAGTACAATAACTATAAATTCTTCCACTTCTTCTTTTGCATTTTCTACTTCTTCGCCTTCTTCCTCTTCTTCTACTTCTTATTCTTCTTCTGCTTCTTCGTCTTTTTCTTCTTCTTCTTCTTCTTCTTCTTCTTCTTCTTCTTCTTCTTTTTCTTCCCCTTCTTCTATTCTTCTTCTCCTTCTTCTTCTTCTTTTTCTTCTTCTACCTCCGCTTCTTCTTCTTTTTCTTCTTTTTGTTCTTCTTCTTCTTCTTCTTCATCATCTTCTTCCTCTTGTTCTGCTGCTTCTTATTGTTCCTCGAATTGCACTTCTTCTTGCTCTTCTTCTTCTTCTTCTTCTTCTTCTTCTTCTTCTTCTTTCTCTTCTTATTCTTCTTCTTCCTCTTCTTCTTCTTCTACTTCCTCTTCCTCTTCTTCCTCCTCCTCCTCCTCTTCTTCATCTACTTCTTCTTCTTCTTCTTCTTCTTCTTCTTCTTCTTCATCTTCTTCTTCTTCTTCTTCTTCTTCTTCTACCTCTTCTTCTTCCTCTTCTTCTTCATCTTCTTCTTTTTCCTTTTCTTCTTCTTCTTCTTCTTCTTTATTTCTTCTTCCATCTCTTCTTCTTCTTCTTCTTCTACTTTTCTTCTTCTTCTTCTTCTTCTTCTTCTTCCTCTTCTTCATCGTTACCTTTTTTCTTCCTCTACTTCTTTTTCTACTTCTTCTTTTTCTTCTTCTTCTTCTTCTTTTTCTTCTTCTTCTTCCTCTTCTTCTTCTTGTACATCAACTTTGTCTTCTTCTTCCACTTCTTCATCTTCTTCTTCTTCATCTTCTTCTACTTGTTCTTCTTCTTCTTTCTCTTCTTCCTCTTCTTCTTCTTCTTCTTCTTTTTCTGCTTTTTCTTAGTCTTCTTGTTCCCCTTCTTCTTCTTGTTCATCTTCTTCCTCCTCTTCTTCTTCTTCCTCCTCCTCCTCTTCTTCCTCCTCGTTCTCCTCCTCCCCTTCTTCTACTTCTTCTTCTTCTTCTTCTTCTTCTTCTCCTCCTTCTTCTTGTTCTACTTCTTCTTCCACTTCTTCTTCCTCTTCTTCTTACTCTTCTTCTTCCTATTCATCTTCTTCTTCTTGTTCTTCTTGTTCTTGTTCTTCTTTTTGTTTTTGTTCTTCTTCTTCTTCCTCTTCTTTTTCCTCTTCTACTTTTCTTCTTTTTCTTCTTCTTCTTCTTCTTCTTCTTCTTCTTCTTCAACTTCTTCTTCTTTAGCTTTTTCTTAGTCTTCTTGTTCTTCTTCTTCTTCTTCTTTTTCTTTGTCATTTTCTTCGTCTTCTGCTTCGTATTCTTCTTCTTCTTCTTCTGCTTCTTCTTTTTCATCTCATTCTTCCTCTTCTTCTTCGTCTTCTTCTCTTTCTTCTTCTTCTTCTTCTTCTTTTTCTCCAGCTTATTCTTCTTCTTCTTCTTCTACTTTTTCTATATCATCATCATCATCATCATCTTCTTGCTCTTCTTCATCATCCTCTTCTTCTTCTTCCTCCTTTTTTTCTTCCTTCTCTTCTTCTATTTCATCATCCCCTTCTTCTTCTTCCTCGTCTTCTCTTTCTTCTTCTTTTTCTTCTTCTTCTTCTTCCTCTTCCTCTTCTTCTTCTTCTTCCTCCTCTCCTACTTCTTCTTCTTCTTTGCCTTCTTCTTCTTCCTATTCTTCTTCCTCTCCTTTTTCTTCTTCCTCTTCCTCTTGCACTTCTATTACTTCTTCTTCTCCTTCAACTTCTTCTTCTTCTACTTTTACTTCTTCTTCTACATCTTCTTCTTCTTCTTCATTTCCTTCTACTTCTTCTTCTTCTTCTTCTTCTTCGACTTCTTCTTCTTCTTACTCTTCTTTTTCCACTTCTTCTTCTTCCTCTTCTTCTTGTTCTTCTCATTCATCTTCTTCTTTCTTTACTTCTTCTTCTTCATCATCTTCTTCTTCTTTTTCTCCTTCTCCTTCCATTTTTTCTTCTTCTTCCATTTTAACTTCTTCTTCTTCTTCTTCTTCTTCGTTCACGTCTTCTTCTTCTCCTCCTTCTTTTTCTTCTTCTACTTCTTCTTCTTCCTCTAATTCTCTATTTTCTTCTTCTTCTTCTTCT
>JAIUJO010000636.1:25000-35000 GCA_023846275.1 Vanilla planifolia
TCTTCTTCTTCTTCTACTTACTCTTCTTCTTCCTCTTCTTCTTTGGTTTCTTCTTCTTCTTCTTTTTCTTCTTCTTCTTCTTCTATTTCTTCTACTTTTTCTCCTTCTTCTTCTTCTTCTTCCTATTCTTCTTCCTCTTCTTCTTTTTCTTCTCGTCTTCTTCTTCTTCTTCTTCTTCTTCTTCCTCTTCTTTTTCTTCTTCTGCTTCCATTTCATCTTCCTCTTCTTCTTCCTCTTCTTCTTCCACCTCTTCTTCTCCTCCTCCTCCTTCTTCTTCTTCTACTTCAATTTCGTCTTTTTCTTCTTCTTCATCTTCTTCTTCTTGTTGTTGTTCTTCTACTTCTTCTTCTTCATCTTCTTAGTCTTCTTCTTTTTCTTCATCTTTTTCTTCTTCTTCTTCTTCTTCTTCTTAGTCTTGTTCTACTTCTTCTTCTTCATCTTTTTCCTCTTCTTCTTCTTCATCTTCTTCCTCTTCTTCTTCTTCTACTTCTTCTTTTTGTTCTTCTTCTTCTTGTTCTTGTTTTTATTCTTCTTCATCTTATTTTCTTCTTCTTCTTCTTCTTCTTTTCCTCCATTTTCTTCTTCTTCTTCTTCTTCTTCATCTTCTTCACCCGTGTCTTCTACTTCTTCTTCCAACGCCTTTTCATCATCTTCTTCAACTACTACAACTTCATCTGCTTCTCCTTTTTCTTCATCTTCTTTTTCTTCTTCTTCTCCTTCATCTTCTACTTCTTCTTCTTCCTCTTCTTCTTCTTTTTCTTCTCCTTCTCCTTCTTCTTCTTCATCCACTTCTTCTTCTACATCTTCTACTACAACTACTTCTGCATCTACTTCTTATACTCCTTTTTCTTCTTCTTCTTCTTCCTCTTCTCTTTCTATTACTACTTTCCCTTCTTCTTCCTATTCTTCTTCCACTTTTTCTTCTACTTCTTCTTCTTCTTCTTCTTCATCTACTACTACTACTGTTTCTTTGTCTTCTTCTTTTTCTTCTTCGCCTTCTACTTCTTCTTCCTCTTCTTTTTCTTCTTCTTCATCTTCTTCTTCTTCTTCTTCTTCTTTGCCTCCTCCTCCTTCTTCTTCTTCTTCTTTTTCTTCACCTTCTACTTTTTCTTCTTCTTCTCAATCTTCTTCTTCTTCTTTTTCTTCTCCTTCTTCTCCATCTTCTACTTCTTTTTTTTCTTCTTCATCTTTTTCTTCTTCTTCTTCTTCTTCTTCTTGCAGTTCTTCCTCCTCTACTTCTTCTTCCTTCTTCACCTTTTCTTCTTCTTCTTCTTCTTGTTCTTCTTCTCCTTGAACATCTTCTTTTTTTTCTTCCTCTTCTTGTTCTTCTTCTTCTTCTTCATCATCTTCATCTTCTACTTTTACTTCTTCTTCTTCTTCTTTTTCTTCTACTTCTTCTTCTGCTTCTTCTCCATCTCCATCTTCTTCTTCTTCATGATCATCGTCTTTTCTTCTACTTCTTCTTAGTCATCTAACTCTTCTTCTTCGTCTTGTTCTTCTTTCCCTTCTACTTCTTCTTTTTCTTCTTCTTCTACTTCTTCTTCTTCCTCCACTTCTTCTTCCTCCACTTCTTCTTCCTCTTCTCCTTGTTCTTCTTCTCCTTTTTCTTCTTCTTCCTCCTCTTATTCTCCTTCTTCTTCTTCGTTTTCTTGTTGTTCTTCTTCTCCTTCTTCTTCTTCTTTTCCTTCTTCCCCTTCTTCTCCTTCTTCTTCTTTTTTTTTTCCTTTTCTACTACTACGACAACTACTTCTTCTTCCACTTCTTCTTCTACTTCTTCTTCCTCTTCTTCTTCTTCTTCCTCCTCTTCTTCTTCTTATTGTTATTATTGTTCTTCTTTTTTTTATTCTTCTTCTTCTTCTTCATCATCATTATCATCATCTTCTTCTTCTTCTTCTTCTTCTTCGCCTTCCTCTTCTTCTTCTTCTTCTTCTTCTCCTTTTTCTTCTCCTCCTTCTTTTTCTTCTTCCTCTTCTTCATCTGCTTCCACTTGTTCTTCATCTTCCTCCTCTTCTTCCTCTTTTTCTTCTTCTTCTTCTTCCTCTTCTTCTTCTTCTCCTTCTTCGTGTTCTTCTACTTCCACTTCTTCCATGTCTTCTTCCTCTTCTTCTTCCACTTCTTTTACTTCTTTTTCTTCTTCCACTGCTACTACTACTACTTCATCTTCTTCTTCTTCTTCTTTGTCCTCTACTTCTTCTCCTCCCCCTCCTCCTCCTCCTCCTTCTTCTTATTCTTTGACTACTACTTCTTCTTGTCCTTCTTCCTCTTCATCTTCTTCCCCTTCTTCTTCTTCATTTTCTTCTTCTTCTTCGTCTTCTTCTTCTCTTCTTCTTCTCCAACTTTTTCTTCTTCTTTTTCTTCTTCCTCTACTATTTCTTCTTCTAGTTCTTTCGATTCTTCCTCTTCTTTCTTTTCTTCTTTTTCTTCTCCTCCTGTTCTATTTCATCTTCTTCCTCTTCTTCTTCTTTTTCTTCATTCTCTTCTTCTTCTTCCTCTTCTTCTTCTTCTTCTTCTTCTGTGTCTTCTTCTTCTTCTTCTTCTTCTTCCTCTACTTCTTCTTCTTCTTCTTTCTCTTTTTCCTCATCTTTTCTTCATCTTCGTCTTGTTCTCCTTCTTCTTCTTCTACTCTTCTCCTTCTTCTTTTTCTTCTTGTTCTTCTTCTTCTTCTTCTTCTTCTTCTCCTACTTATTCTTCTACTTCCAGTTCTTTCTCTTCTTCTTCTTCCTCGTCTTTTTCATGTTCTTCTTCTTCTTCCTCTTGTAATACCTCTTCTTCTTCTTCTTCTTCCCATTCTTTTCTTCTTCTTCTTCTTCTTCTTCATATTCATCTTCTTCTTTCTGTTCTTCTCCTTTTTCTTCTTCTTGTTCTTCTCCTTGCTGCTCTTCTTCTTCTTCTTCTTTTTCTTCTTCTTCTTCTCCTCCTCCTTCTTCTTCCTTGTCTCGTTCATATTTTTCTTCTTCTTCTTCTTCTTCTTCTTCTTCTTCTCCTTCTTCTTATTTTTCTTTTTCATCATCATCTTCTTCTTCTTCTTCTTCCTTTCCCCCTTCTTCATCTTCTTCATCTTTTTCTTCTATTTTTTGTTCTTCTTCTTCTTTTTTCTCATCTTCTTCTTCATTTTCTTCTTCTTCTTATTCTTCCTGTTCGTCTTCTTCTTCTTCTTCTTCTTTTACAACTAGTACAACTACTACTTCTTCTTCCTGATTTCCTTCTTCTACTTCTTCCACTTCTTCTTCTTCTTCAATTTCTTCTCCTTCTTCTTCTTCTTCTTATTCTTCTTCTTCTTCTTCCTCTTCTTTTTCTACTTCTTCTTGTTCTTCTTCTTCTTTCACTTCTTCTTCTTCTTCTTCTTCTTTTCCTTCTTCTTTGTCTTCTTCCTCTTCTTCTTCTTCCTCCTCCTCTTCGACTTCACCTTCTTCTTCTTCTTCTTCTTCTTCTTCAACTTCTTTTCCTTCATCTTCTTGTTTTGCTTCCTCTTCTTCTTCTTCGTCTTCTTCTTCCTTTTCTTCTTTTTCTTCAACTTCTTCTTCCTCTTCATCGAGTATAACTACTTCTTCATCTTCTTCGTTGTCTTCTAATTCATCTTCTTCTACTTTCACTTCTTCTTCTTCCTCTTCCTCTTTTTATTCTTCTTCTTAGTCAACTACTTCTTTTTCTTCCTCTTCTTCTTCATTTTTTTCTTCTTCTTCTTTTGCTTCTATATCTTCTTCTTCTTCTTCATCACTTTCTTCTTCTTCTTCTTTCTCTTCTTCTTCTTCTTATTGTTCTTCTTCTTCTCTCTCTTCTTCTTTTTCCACTTCTTCCTCTTCTTCTATTGGTACTACTACTACGACTTCTTCTTCTTCTACTTCCACTACTCCTTCCTCTTATTCTTCTTCATTTTTTCTTCTTCTTCTTATTCATCTTACACTTCTCCTTTTTCTTCTACTTTGTCTTCTTCTTACACTTCTTCCTCTTCTTCTTCTTCTTCTTCCACTACTTCTTCCTCTTCTTCTTCTTCTTCTTCTTCTTCTTCTTCTTCTTCTTCTTCTACTTCTTCTTCTTCTTCTTCTTCTTCTTCTTCTTCCTCGTCGTCTCGCACTTCCTCTTCTTCTTCTTCTTCTTCCTCCTCTGCTTAATCTTCATCTTCTTCTTTTTCTTCTTCATCTTCTTCTTCTTGTACTTCTTCTTCTTCGACTTCATCTTCTTCTTTTTCTTCTTCTTTTACTTCTTCTTCTACTTACTCTTCTTCTCACTCAACTTCTTCCTCTTCATTTTCTTCCACTTCTTCTTCTTCTTCTTCTTCTTCTACTTCCTCTTTGTCCTCTTCTTCTTCTTCTTCTTCATCTTAGTCTTCTTGTTCTTCTTCTTCTTCTTCTTCTTCTTTTTTCGCTTCTTCTTCTTCACTCCTTCTTCTTCTTCTTCTTCTTCTTCTTCTTCTCAGGCTTCTTCTTCTTCTCCTTTTTCTTCTTCTCCTTCTTCTTAGTCTTGCTCTCATTCTTCTTCTTCCTCTCCTTTTTCTTTAAATTCTTTTTCATCTTCATCATCATCATCATTTTCTTCTTCTCCTTCTTCTTCCATCTTGTTCTTCTTTTGCATCTTGTTCTTCTTCTTCTTATTCCTCTTCTTCTTCTTCTTCTCTTCTTCTTTTTCTTCCTATTTTTCATTCTCTTGTTCTCCCCCTTCTTCTTCTTCATCATCATCATCATCTTCTTAATCTTCTTCTTCTTCTTCTTCCTCTTCTTCTACTTCCCCATCTTCTTCTTCTTCTTCTTCTTTGCCTTCTTCTTCTTCCTCTTTTCATCTTCTTCCTCTTCTTCTTTTTGTTCTTCTTCTTTTTTCTGTTCTTCATCTTCTTCCTCATCCTTTTATTCTTCATCCTACCCTTATTTTTCTTCTTCTTCTTCAACTACTACAAATTTTTATTCTTCTTCTTCTTCTTCATCATCTTCTTAATCTTCTTCTTCATCTTCTTATTCTTCTTCTTCTTCCTTAGCTTCTTTTCCTTCTTCATCATCATCATCATCTTCTTCTTCTTCTTCTTCTTCCACTTCCACTTCTTCTAATTCTTCTTCTTCTTCTTCTGTCTCTTCTTCTTCCTCTTTTTTTTTCTTCTTCTTCTTCATCATCATCCTCTTCTTCTTCTTCTTCTTCTTGATATTCTTCTTCTTCTTCTTTATCCCCTTCTTCTTCTTCTTCTTCTTCTTCTTCGTCTCCTTCTTCTTCTTCAACACCCTCTTCTTCTCCTTCTCCATCTTCTCTTTCTTCTTATTTTTCTTCTTTTTATTCTTCTTCTTCTTCTTCTTTGTCTTCTTCCTCTTCTTCCTCTTCTTCTTCTTCCCCTTCTTCTTTTACTTATTATTATTCTTCTTCTTCTTCTTCTTCCTCTTCTTTTTCTTCTTCTTCTTCATCTTCCTCTTCCTTTCCTCTTCTTTTTCATCTTATTTTTCTTCTTCTTCTTCTTCTTCTTTGTATTCTTATTATTCTTCTTCTTCTTCTTCTCCTTCTTCTTCTTCTTCTTCTTCAACTTCTTCATATTCCCATTCTTCTTCTTCTTCTTCTTCTTCTTCTTCTTCTTCTTTTGCTTCTTCTTCTTCTTCTTCTTCTTCTTCTTCTTCTCCTTCTTCTCCTTCTTCTTCTCCTTCTTCCTCTTCTTCTTCTTCTTCTTCTACTTCTACTTCTTCTTCTTCTTCTTCTACTCCTTCTACTTGTTCTTCTTCTTCATCTTCTTTTTCATAATCTTCTTCATCATCTTCTTCATCTTCTTCTTCTTCTTCTTCTTCTAATACTTCTTCTTCTTCTTCTTCTTTTTCGTCTTCCCATCCTCTTCTTTTTCTTCTTCTTGTTATTTTTCTTCTTCTTCTTCTTCTTCTCCTTCCTCATGTTCTTCTTCTTCTTCTTCTTCTTCTTCTTCTACTACTACTGCTACAACTGCTGCTACTACTACTACTTCTCATTCTTCTTCTACTTCTACTTCTTCTTCTTCTTTTTCTTCTTCTTCATTTTCTTCTTCTTCTTATTCCTTTTCATCATCTTCTTCTTCCTCTTAATCTTCTTCTTCTTATTCCTCATGGTCATCTACTTCTTGTTTTTCTTATTTTTTTCTTCTCTTTCTTCTTCTTGCTGTTGTTCTTCCTCTTCTTCCTCCTCTTCTTCTTCTTCCTCTTCTTTTTCTTTTTCTTCATCTTCTTCTTCATCTTCTTCTACAACATCTTCTTCTTCTTCTTCTACTTCTTCCTCTACCTCTTCTTCTTCTTCTTCTACCTCTTCTTCTTCTTCTTCTTCTTCTTCTTTTCTTTCCTCTTCTCATTTTTCTTGTATTTCTTATTCTTTTTCTTCTTCTTTTTCTCCTTCTTCTTCTTCTTCTTCTACTTCTTGTCTTCTTCTACTTCTTCTTCCTTGTCTTCTTCTTTTGGTTTTTCTTCTTCTTCTTCTCCTTCTTTATCTTCATCATCTTCTTCTAATACTACTACTACTGCTTTTTTTCTTACTCTCTTTAAAGTTCTTCTTCCTCTTCTTTTTTTATTTATAGTTCATCTTTATATTCTTCTCCTTCTACCTCTTCATCCTTTACTTCTTCATCTTCTTCTTCTTCTTCTCCTCCACCTCCTCCTCCTCTTCCTTCTTCTTCCTCTTCTTCATCTTCTTCTTCTTCTTCTTCTTCTTCTACTTCTTGTACTACTATTACTACAACTTCTTCTTCTACTACTTTCCTTCTTCTAATTATTCTTGTTGTTTTACTTCTTCTTCTTCTTCTTCTTCTTCCTCTTCTTCTTCTTCTTGTTCTTTTTCTTCTTCCTCATCTTTTTCTTATTCTTCTCCTTCTTCTTCTTCTTCTTCCTCTTCTTCTTCTCCTTCTTCTTCTTCTTCTTCTTCTTGATCTTCTTCTTCTTCTTCTACTTCTATTTCTTCTTCTCTCCTCCTTTTTCTTCTTCATGTTCTTCTTCTTCTCCTTCTTCTTCTACATCTTCTACTTCTTCTTCTTCTTCTACTACTACTACTTTTTTGTTCCTCTTCTTCTTCTTCTTCTGCTTCTTCTTTCTCTTCCTCATTATTTTTCTTCTTCTTGCCCTTCCCATTCTTCTTCCTATTCTCATTCTTATTCTTCTTCTTCTTCTTCTTCTTCGTCTTCTTCTTCCTATTCTTCTTCTTCCTCTTCTTCTTCTTCTTCTTCTTCTTCTACTACTACTACTTCATCTTCTTCTTCTTCTCCTTCTTCTTCTTATTCTTTTCCTTCTTCTTCTTCTTCTTCCTCTCCATCTTCTTCAACATCAGCTTCTTCTTCTTCTTCTTCTTCTACTACTACTACTACGACTACTACTATAGTTACTAATACATCTTCCTATTCTTCTTGTTCTTCTTCTTAATCTTATTCTTCTTCTTCTTCTTCTTCTTCTCATTGTTCTTGTATTTCTTCTTCTTCTTTTTCTTCTTCTTCTTCTTCTTCTTCCCATTCTACTTCTTCTTCTTCTTCTTCTTCTTATTTTTGTTCTTCTTCTTCTTCTTCCTTTTTTTTTTTTTCCACTTCTTCTTCTTCTCCTTCTTCTTCTTATTATTCTTATTCTTCTTCTACAACTACTACTACTAATAATTCTTCTTCTTCTTCTACTATTTTTCTTCTTCTTCTTCTTCTTATTCCTCTTTTTTTTATTACTCCTTCTTCTTCATCACATTCTTCTTATTCTTCTTCTTCTTATTATTATACTTCTTCTTCTTACACTTCTTCTTCTTCTTCTTCTTCTTCCTCATCTTTCTCTTTTTCTTCTACCCCTCCTTCTTCTTCTTCTTCTTCTTCCTCTTCTTCATTTCCTTCTTCTTCTTCTCCCACTTTTTCTTCTTCTTCTTCTTCTTCTTCTTCTACTTCTTCTCCTTCATCTTCTTCATCTCCTTCTTCTACTTCTCCTACTTCTTATTATTCTTCTAATTTTTCTTCTTCTTCTTCTACTTCTTCTTCTACTTCTTCTTCTTCTTTTTCTTCTTCTTCTTCATCATCTTTTACTTCTTATTCTTCTTCCTCTACTTCTAGTTCTTCGTCTTCTTCTGCTTCCTTTGCTTCTTCTTCCTCATCCTCTTCTTTTCCTTCTTCTTGCCCATCCCCTTCTTCTTCTTCTTCTTCCTTAAGTTCTTATTATTCTTTTTCTTCTTCTTTTCCTTCTTCTTCTTCTTCTTCTCTGTCGTCTTCTTCTTGTTGTTGTTCTTCTTTTTTTCTGCTTCTTCTTCTTCTTCTTCTTCTTCTCCTCCTCATTATTATAATTATTATTATTACTATTATTAATATTATTATTACTATTATTATTATCTTTTTCATTTTTGTCTTCTTCTTCTTCTTCTTCTTCTTCTTCTCCTTCTTCTTCATTTCCTTCTTCTTCTTCTTCTTCCTCTTTGTCTTCTTCTACTTCTTTTTCTGCTTTGTCTTCTTGTTCCTCTTCTTCTTTCTCTCATTCCTCTTTTTCTTAATCTTCTTCTTCTTCACCATCATCATCATCATCATCATCTTCTTCTTCTTCTTCTTCTTCTCCTTCCTCTTCATCTTCTTCTTCTTCTTCTTCTTCTTCTTCTCCTACTTCTACTTCTTCTTCTTCTTCTTATACATCTTCTTTTAATTCTCCTTCTACATGTAATTCTTCGAACTCTTGTTCTTCCTAGTCTTCTTCTTCTTCTTCTATTTCTTCTTCTTCCCCTTCCTCCTCCTCTTCTTCTTCTTCTTCATGTCCTTCTTCCTCTTCTTCTTCTTCTTCTTCTTTGAGTTCGTGTTCTTCTTTTTCTTCTTCCGCCTCCTCCTCTTCTTGCTCTTCCTGTTCTTCTTTTTCTTTCATTCTGCCTCTTCTTATTCTTCTTCTTCTTCTTCCTCTTCATCTTCTTCTTCTTCGACTCCTCCTTTTTCTCCTTCTTTTACTTTTCTTGTTATAATTCTTTTACATCTTCTTCTTCTTCCTCCTCCTCCTCTTCTTCTTCTTCTCCTTCTTCTTCTTCTTCTTCTTTCACTTCTTCTACTACTTCTCCTTCTCCTTCTTCTCCTTCTTCTTCATTTTCTTCTTCTTCTTCTTCTACTACTACTACTTCTTCTTTCTCGCCTTCTTCTTCTTGTACTTCTTCTTCTTCTCCTCCTTCTCCTTCTTCTTCTTCTTCTTTCTCTTTTTCATCTTCTTGTCCTTCTTCTTCTTCTTATTCTTCTTCTTCTTCCTTTACTTCTACTTCTCCTTGTTGTTGTTCTTCTTCTTCTTTTTCTACTTCTTCTTCTTCTTCTTCTTCTTCATCTTCTTTTCCTACTTTCTCTTGTTCTTCTAAATCCTCTACTCCTTTTCCTCTTCTTCATCTTCTTCCTCTAATTTTTTTTCTTCCTCCTCCTCCTCCACTGCTTCTTCTTTTTCTTCTGCTTCTTCGTGTTTTTCTTCTTCTGCTTCTTCTTATTGTTCTTCTTCTTCTTCTTTTCTTCATCCTCTTTCTCTTCCTCTTCTTCTACATCATCTTTCTCTTCTTCTTCCTCTTCTTCTTCAAAATAATCATCATTAGCTTCTTCTTCTTATTATTATTATTATTATTATTTTACTTCTTCTACATCCCCTCTTTCTTCCTCTTTTAGTTCCTCTTCTTCTTCTTCTTCTACAACTTCTTCTACTCCTACTTCTTCTACTTATTCTTCTACTACTACTACTTTGTCTTCATCTTCTTGTTCTTCCTCGTCTTCTTCTTCCTATTCCTCTTCTTCTTCTTCTTCTTCTTCTTATTCTTCTTATTATTCCTCTTCTTCTTATTCTTCTTCTTCTTTCTTTTCTTCTTTTTCTTCTTCTACATCTTTTTCTTCTTCTCCTTCTTTATCTTCGTCATTATCTTCTTCTTCTTCTTCTTCTCCTTCTACTTCTTTTTCTACTTCTTCTTCTATTACTACAAATATTTCTAATTTTCTTCCTCCTCTTCTTCTTCTTCTTCTTATCTTTTTCTTCTTTTTCCTCTTCCTTCTCTTCTTTCTCCTCCTCTTCTTCTTCCTTTTTTTCTTCTTTTTCTTCTTCTGCATCTTTTTCTTCTT
>JAIUJO010000636.1:40000-42500 GCA_023846275.1 Vanilla planifolia
TTCTTCTTCTTTTTGTTCTTCTTTTTTTTCTTCTTTACTTACTTCTACTTCTACTTCTTCGTCTTCTTCTTCTTCTTCCTCTTCCTCTTGTTTTTGCCCTTCTTCTTCTTCTTCTCTTTCTTATTCTTCTTCTTCACCTTCTTCTTCTTCTTCTTCTTATTCTTATTCTTCTACTATTACTACAACTAAAAATAGCACTTCTTCTTCTTCTTCTTCTTATTCTACTTCTACTTCTTTTACTTCTTCTAATTCTTCTTCTTCTTAGTTTTGTTGTTCTTCTTCTTCTACTTCTTCTTCCCTTTCTTCTTTATCATCTTTTTCTTCTTCTTCTTCTTCTTCTTCTTCCACTTCTACTTTTTGTTCTTCTTCCTCTTCTTGTTCGTTATCTTATTCTTCTTCTTCTTCTTCATCTTCATCTCCATGATGATCATCATCATCTTCTTATTTTTCTTCTACTTCTTCTTCTTCTTTTTCTTCTTTTCCTTTTTCAACTTCTTTCCATTCTCCTTCTTCTTCTTCTTCTTCTTCTTCTCCTTCATCCATCATCATCTTCATCATTTTGTTGTTGTTCTTCTTCTTCTTCTTCTTCTCCTTCTACTTCTTGTGCTTCTTCTTCTTCTTCTTTGCCTTCTTCTTCTTTTTCTTCTTCTTCTTATTCTTTTACTTCTTCTTCCCCTTTGCCAACTTTTTCATCTTCTTTTACTTCTTCTTGTTCTTCTTCTACTTCTAGTTCTTCATCTTCTTTTTCTTCTTCCTCCTCCGCTTCCTCCTCCTCTTCCCTTTCTTCTTTTTCTTCTTCTTGCGCTTCTATTCCTTCGTCTTCCCCATCTTCTACTTCTTTTAAATCTTCTTCCTCTTATTCTTCTTCTTGTTCATCATCTTCCCTTTCATCTACTTCTTCTTCTTCTTCTTCTTCTTCTGCCTCTCCTCCATCTTCATGTTTTTGGTTTGGTTGTTGTTCTTCTTCTTCTACATTTTCTTCTTCTTCTTGTTGTTCTTCCTTTTTCTTTATCTTTACTTCTTCTTCTTCTTCTTTTTCTTCTTCATCTGGTTGTTCCTCTTCTTCTTCTTCTACTGCTTCTTCTCCATCCATTTCATATTCTTCTTCTTCTTCTTCTTCTTCTTCTACTACTATTACAATAACTATTACCACTTCTTCTTCTTCTTCTTCTTCTTCTTCTTCTTCTACTACTTCTTCTACTTCTTCTTCCTCTTCTACTTCATCTTCTTCTTATTGTTCTTCTTCTTTTCGTCTTCTACTTTTCCTTCTTCTTCTTCTTCTTCTTCTTTTTCTTCTCCTTCTATGCCTTCTTCTTCTTCCTCCTCTTCTTCCTCTTGTTCTTCTTCTTCTTCTTCTTCTTTTTCTTCTTCTTCTGCTACTACTTCTTCTTTTATGTACTCTTCTTCTTTTGCTTCTTTTTCTTTTTCTTCTTCTTCTTCTTCTTCTTCTTCTTCTTCTTCTACTTCTTCTTCTACTTCTTCTTCTTTGTCTTCTTCTTCTTCTTCTACTTCTTCTTCTTCTTCATCATCTTCTTCTTTTTCTGCTTCGTCTTCTTGTTCCTCTTCTTGTTGTTCTTCTTCTTGCTCTTCTTCTTCATATCTTCTTCTTCTTCTTCTACTTCGTCTTCTTCTTCTTCTACTTCTTCATCTTCTTCATCTTCTTCTTCATCATCTTCTTCTTCTTCTTCTTCTTTGTCTTCTTCTTCTTCTTCTTTTACTTCTTCTTCTAACCCTTCTTCTTCTTGTCCTTCTTTTTCTTCTTCCCCTTCTTCATCTTTGTCTTATTCTTAATCTTCTTCCTCTTCTTTTCCCATTTCTTCTTCTTCATATTCTTCTTCTTCTTCTACTTCGAGTTCTTCTTCATCTTCTTCTGCTTCTTCTACTTCTTCTTCTACTACTACTTCTGTTGCTTCTCCTTCTTTTTCTTCTTCTCCTTCTTCTTCTTCTTTTTGTTCTTCTTTTTCTTCTTCTTCACTTACTTCTACTTCTACTTCTTCGTCTTCTTCTTCTTCTTCCTTTTCCTCTTGTTTTTGCCCTTCTTCTTCTTCTATTTCTTCTTCTTCTTCTTCACCTTCTTCTTCTTCTTCTTCTTCTTATTCTTCTACTATTACTACAGCTAAAAATAACACTTCTTCTTCTTCTTCTTCTTCTACTTCTTCTACTTCTTTTACTTCTTCTAATTCTTCTTCTTCTTAGTTTTGTTCTTCTTCTTCTTCTACTTCTTCTTCCCTTTCTTCTTTATCATCTTTTTCTTCTTCTTCTTCTTCTTCTTCTTCCACTTTTACTTTTTGTTCTTCTTCCTTTTCTTGTTCGTTATCTTATTCTTCTTCTTCTTCTTCTTCTTCTTCTTCATCTTCATCTCTATGATGATCATCATCATCTTCTTATTTTTCTTCTACTTCTTCTTCTTCTTCTTCTTTTGCTTCTTTTACTTCCTGAACTTCTTCCCCTTCTCCTTCTTCTTCTTCTTCTTCTTCTTCCCCTTCATCCATCATCATCT
>JAIUJO010000636.1:47500-50000 GCA_023846275.1 Vanilla planifolia
TTCTTCTTTTCTTCTTTTCTTCTTTTTCTTCTTATTCTTCTTCTTCTTGTTGTTGTTCTTCTTCTTCTTCTTCCTCTGCTTCTTCCCCTTCTTCCTCTTCTTTTTCTTCTTCTTTGTCATTTTCTTCTTCTTCATCTAATTCTCCTCCTCCTCTTCGTCCTTCATCTAATTCTTCATCTTCAGCTTCTTCTTCTTCTTTTACTTCTTCTTCTACTACTACTTCTTCATCTCCTTCTTCTTCTTCTTCTCCTTATTCTTCTTCTTCTTCTTCTATTTCTTATTCTTCTTCATCATCTTCATCTTCTTCTGTTCTTTTTCTTCTTCTTCTTCTTCTTGTTCTTCTTCCTCTTCTTCTTCTTCAACTTCTTCTTCTTTGTGTTCCTATTCTCCTTCTTCTTATACATCTTCCTCTTCTTCTTCTTCTACTTCTTCTCCATCTTCTTCTTCTTCTTCTTCTTCTTCTTCTTCTTCTCCTTCTCCTTCTTTTGCCGCTTCTTCTTCTTCTTCTTCTTCTTCTTCCTCTTTTTCTTCATCTTCTACTTGTTCGTCGACTTATTATTGTTATTATTAATCTTTTTCTTCTTCTTCTTCTTCTTCTTCTTCTTCTTCGTCTACTTATTCTTACTCTTCTTCTTCTTCTTCTTCTTTTTCTTCTACTTCTTCTTTTTCTCCTTCGTCCACTTCTACTTCTTCATCATCGTCTTCTTCTACTCCTTGTTCTTCTTCTCCTTCTTCTTCTTTGATTTCTTAATAATATAATTGTTATAATTATTATAACTTTTCCTCTTCTTCAACTCCTTTTTCTTCTTATTTTTATTATTACTATTTTTTACATTCCTTTACTTCTTTTCTTCTTCCTCTTCTTCTTCTTTTTCTTCTTTTACTTCTTCGAGTTCTTCTTTTTCTTCATGTTCTTCTTTTACTTCGACATCTTGCTTCTTCCATTTCTTCATCTTTTATTTCTTCGTCTTCTTCTTCCTCTTCTTCTTCTTTGTCTTCTTCTTCTTCTTCTTCTTCCTCTTCTCCCTCTTCTTCTTCTTTCTCTTCTTCTGCATCATATTCTTCTACATCTTCTTCTTCATCTTCTCCTCCTTCTTCCACTTCTTCTTGTTCTACTTCCTCTCCTTCATCTTGACCTATTCTTCTTCTTCTTCCTCTTCCTTTTCTTCTTTTTTTTCTCCTTCTTCTTCTTATTTTTGTTCTTCTTGTACTTCTTCTTCTTCTTCTTTATCTTCTTCTTCTTCTTCTTCTTCTTCCTCATCTTCTTCTTCTTCTTCATCTTCTCCTTCTTCTTGATTTCTACTTCTTTTTGTTCGACTTCTTTTGCAACTTCTTCGCCTTCTTCTTCTTTTTTGTCTTCTTCTTCTTCTTCTTGTTCTTCTTCTTCTTCTTCTTCTTCTTCTTCTACTACTACTACTACTTCTTCTTCTTCTCCTTCTTCTCTTCCTCATCCTTATTCTTCTTCTTCTTCTTCATCATCTTCTTTTCTTCTTCTTCTTCTTCTTATTCTATTTCTTCTTGTTCTTCTTCATCTTCTTCTTTGTCTTTGTCTTCTTCTTCTTCCTCTTCTTCTTCTTCTTCTTCATCTTCTTCTTCTCCTTCATCTTCTTCTTCTTCTTCTTCCTCATCTTCTTTGTCTCCTTCTTCTTGTACATTTTCTTCTTCTTCTTATTCTTCTTCGTTTCCTTCTTCTTGTTCTTCTTCATCATCATCATCATCTTCTTCTTCTTCTTCTTCTTCTTCTTCTTTCTTTTCTTCTTCATGTTATTCCTCTTCCCCTTCTATGTCTTCTTCTTTGACTTCTTCTTCTTCATCTTCTTCCTCTCCTTCGTCTTCTTCTTCTTCTTCTTCATTGTTGTCTATTCTTTTCCTTCTTTTTCTACTTCTTCCTCTTCTTCTTCTACTTCTTGCCCTTCCTTTTCTTTTTCTTATTTTTCTTCTTCTTTTTTCTTCTTAATATTCTTCTTCTTCTTCTGATTCTTCTTCTTCTTGTCCTTCTTTTTCTTCCCCTTCTTCTTCATTATATTCCTCTACATCTTCTTCTTCATCTTCTCCTCCTCCATCTTCTACTTCTTCTTCTTCTTCTCCTCCTCCTCCTTCTTCTTCACCTTATTCTTCTTCTTCTTCTTCTTCTTCTTCCTGTTCTTCTTCTACTTCCTCTTCTTCTTCTTCTTCTTCTGCTTCTTCTTCTTATTCTTGTTCTTCTTCTACTTCTTCTTCTTCTCCTCCTTCTTCTTCTTTTTCTTCTTCTTCATCTTCTTCTCCATCTTCTTCTTCTTTTCTTCCTCTTTCATTTTCTTCTTCTTCTTCTTATTCTTCTTCTTCTTCTTCTTCTTCCTCTTCGTCATCTCCTTCTTCTTCTTTGATTTCTTCTTTTTCTTCGACTTCTTTTTCATCTGGTTTGTCTTCTTCATCTTCTTCTTCTTCTTCTTCTTCGTCTTCTTCTACTTCCACTTCTTCTTGTTCTTCTTCTTCTTCTTCTTCTTGTTCTTTTACTTCT
>JAIUJO010000636.1:60000-62500 GCA_023846275.1 Vanilla planifolia
TCATCTTATACTTCTTCTTCTTCTTCCTTTTCTTCTTCATCTTCTTCTTCTTCATCATCTTCTTTGTCTAATTCTTCTTTTTCTTCTTCTTCCTCTTCTTCTTATTCGTGTTCTTCTTCTACTACTTCATCTTCATCATCTTCTTCTTATTCCCCTCCTTTTTCTTCTTCTTCTTCTTCTTCTTCTTCTTCATCTTCTTCTTCTTTTACTTCATCTTCTTCCTTTACTTCTTCGTCTTCTTTTTCTTTTTCATCTTTTTCTTCTTCTTCTTCTTCTTCGACTTCTTCGACATCTTCATCTTCGTTGTGCTCTTCTTGTTCTTCTTTGTATTCTTTTTTACATCTTCTTCTTCTTTATCTTCTTCTTCTTTTTCTTCATCTGCTTCTTCGTCTTTTTTTCTTCTTCTTTTTCTTCTTCTTTTTCTTCTGCTACTTTTTCTTCTTCTTCTTCTTCTTCTTCTGCTTCATCTTCTTCTTTTTTTCTTCTTCTTCTTTTTCTTCTTCTTCTTCTTCGTATTCTTCTTCTTCTTCTTCTTCTCATTCTTCTTCTCATCCTTCTTCTTCTTCTTCTTCTTTGTCTTTTTCTTCTACTTCTCCTTCTCATTCTCTTACTTCTTCTTCTCCTTCTCCTCCACCTTCTTAATCTTTGTCTTCTTCTTCTTCGTATGCTTCTTATTCTTCTTTTTAATTTACTTCTTCTTCTTCTTTGTCTACTTCTTCTTATTCTTCTACTTCTTCTTTTTTCTTCCTCCTCGTCTTCTTCTTCTTCTTCTTCTTCTGCATCTTATTTTTTCTTTGACTTCTTCTTCATCTTCTTATCCATCTTCTTCATGTTTTATATCTTCTTCTTCTTCTTCTTCTTCTTCTTTGTCATCTTCTTGTTATAGTTCTTCTTCTTCTTTTTCTTATTCTTCTCCTCCTTCTTTTTTTCCTTCCTCTCCTTGTTCTTCTTCATCTCCTTCTTCTTCTTCTACATATTTTTCTTCATCTTTTTATTCTTCTTCTTCGTCTTCTTTTTCTTCTTCTTCCTTTTCTTCTTCTTCTTCTTCATCTTCTTCTTCTTCTTCATCTTCTTCTTCTTCTTCATCTTCTTCTTCTTCAACTTCTTCATTTTCTTCTTTGACCTCTTCCTCGCTAGCTCTTCTTCTTCTTCTTATTTTTTTTCGTCTTTTTCTTCTTCTTTTTCTTTTTTCTTCTTTCTCTTGTTCTTATTTTTCTTCTTCTTTTTCTTCTTCATCTTCTATTTCTTCTTCTTCTGCTTCTTCTTCTTTGTCCTATTGTTTTTTTCTTCTTCTTCCTCATCTTCTTATTCCTCTTCTTCTTCATCTATCTTCTTCTTCGACCTCTTCTTCTTCTTTGTCTCTTTCTTCTCCTTCTTCTTTTTGTTGTTGTTTTGCTTCTTCTTCTTTTTCTTCTTCTTCTTTGACTGCTTGTTCTGCTTCTTCTTCTTCATCTTCTTTTTCTTGTTCTTATTCTTCTACTTCTTCTTCTACTCTGACTTCTTCTTCCTCTCCATCATCATCATCTTCTTCTTCTTCTATTTCTTCTTCTTCTTCTTGTTGTTCTTGTTCTCCTCCTCCTCCTCCTGCTTCTTCTTCTTCTGCTTCTTCTTCTTCTTCCCTTTCTTCTTCTAGTTCTTCTTCTTCTCCTTCTTCTTCCTTTTTTGCTTCCTCTTTGTCTACTTGTTCCTCCTCTTTTTCTCTTTCTTCTTGCTCTAGTTCTTTTTTTCTTCATCTTCTTCTTCTTCTTTATATTCTTCTTCTTCTTCTTGTTCTTCTATTTCTTCTTCTTCTTTTTGTTCTTCTACTTCTTCTTCTTCTCCTTCTCCTTCTTCTTCTTCTTTTCCTTCTCCTTCTTCTTCTTCTTCTTCTTGTTCTTCTTCGACTTCTTTATCTTCTTCATCTTCTTCTTCTCCTCCTCCTCCTTCTTCTTGTTCTTCTTCTTCTCCTTCTTCATTATCATCGTCTTCTTCTTCTTTTTCTTCTTCTTATTCTTATTCTGCTTCTTCTACTTCTTCTTCTTCTTCTTCTTCTTGTGTTCTTCTTCATCTTCTTCTTCTTCTTATTCTTCTCCTTCTTCTTCTTCTTCTACTTCTTCTTCTTCTTCATCTTCTTCTTCTTCTTTGCCTTCTTCTACTTCTTGTTTGTCTTCTTCTCCTTTTACGTAGTCTTCTTCTCCTTCTACATTTTCTTCTTTGTAATCTTCTTGTTCTTGTTCTTCTTCTTTTGCTTCTTCTTCTTTGTCTACTTCTTCTTCATCTTCTCTCTTTTTCTTCTTCTTCATCTTGTTCTTCTTCTTTGTCTTCTTCTTCTTCTTCTTGTTCTTCTTCCTCTTCTTCATCTTCTTCATCTTTTTCTTTCTTGTTTTCTTCTTTTTCTTCTTCTTGTTCTTCTTTCTCTTCTTCTTCTTCTTCTTCTTGTCCTTCTTCTTCTTCTTGTTCTTCTTCCTCTTCTCCTACTTCATCTTCTTCTTTTTCTTTGTCTTCTTATTTGTCTTCTTGT
>JAIUJO010000636.1:65000-72500 GCA_023846275.1 Vanilla planifolia
CTTCTCTATCCTCTTCTTCAATCTTTTCTTCTTCAACTTCTTTTTCTTCTTCTTCTTCTCCTCCTTCTCCTTCATCTTCTTCTTATTGTTCTCTTTCATCTTCTTCTACTTCTCATTCCTCTTTTTCTTCATCTTCTTCTTCTTCTACTTCTTCTTCTTCTTTTTCTTATTCTTCGTTATCTTCCTCTTTTTCTTCTTCTTATTTTTCTTCTTCTTCTTGTACTTCTTCCCTTTCTTCTTCATATTCTTTTTCTTCTTCTTGTTCTTCTTGTTCTTCTTCTTCTCTTCTTCTTCTTCTTCTTCTTCTTCATCTTTTCCTTCGTCGACTCCTCCTTCTTCCTCATCCTCTCCTTCTGCTTCTTCTCCTTCTTCACATTCTTCTTCATCTTTGCATTCTTCTTATTCTTAATCTCCTTCTTCTTCTTCTTCTCCTTCTTCTTCTTCTTCTTCATCTTATTCATATTCTTCTTCTTCTTCTTCTTCTTGTTCTTTTCTTCATCATCATCATCATCATCATCTTCTTCTTCTTCATCATCATCCTTTACTTCTTTTTCTTATTTTTCTTCTTCTTGTTGTTGTTGTTCTTCTTCTTTCTCTTGTTCTTCTTCCTCTTCTTCTTCTTCTTCTTCTTCTTCCACTTCTTGGTCTTCTGCTTAAATTCTTCCACTTCTTCTTCTTCTTTGTCTTCGTTTTCTTCTTCTTCTTCTTCTTCTCCTTTTTCAACTTCTTGTTTTTCTTGTTCTTCTTCTCCAACTTCTTCTTCTTCTTCTTCTTCATCAACAACTTGTTCTTCCTCTTCTTCTTCTTCATCATCATTTTCTTCTTCTTCTGCTTCTTCAACTTCTTCATCATTTTCTTCTTCTTCTTAATTTTCTACTTCTTATTCTTCTTCCTCTCCTACTTCTTCATCATCTTCTTCTTACTATTATTGTTCTTCTTGTTCTTCACCTTCTTCTTCTTCTTCTTCTTCTTCTTCGTCTTCTTCTGCTTCTTCATCTTCTTCATCTTCCTATTCTTCCTCTCATTATTACTATTACTATTATTATTTTTCTTATTCTTATTATTATTTCTTTTCTTCTTCTTCTTCTTCTTGTTCATCTAATATTACCTATTATTATTATTATTATTATTATTATTATTATTATTATTATTATTATTAATTTTATTGTTATTATTGTTATTCTAGTTATTGTTTTTCTCTATCTTCTTCTTCCTCTTCTCCTCCTCCTTCGATTTCTTCATCTTCTTCTTCTTCTTCTTCTTTGTCATCTTCTTCTTCCACTTCATTGTCATCCTCTTCTTCATCTTCTTCTTCTTCTTCATCTTCATCTTCTTCTTCTTCATCCACATCATCTTCAACACCTTCTTCTCCTTCTTCTTCTTCGTGGTCTTATTTTTCTTCTTCGAGTTCATCATCTTCTTCTTCATTTCTTCTTCTTCTTTTTCTTCTTCTCCTTCTACTATTTCTTTTTCTTCCCCTTCTTCTTCTTCCCCTTCTTCTTCTTCTTCTTCTTCTTTTTCTTCTTCTTCTACTACTCCTTCCTCTTCTTCTTGATCTTCTTCTTCTTCATCGTGTTATTCTTATTCTTATTCTTCTTTATCTTCTTCTTTTTCTTCTTCTTCTTCTTTTTCTTCTTTTTCTTGTTCTTCTTCTCTTTCTTCTTTACATTCTTCTTCTTCTTCTTCTTCTTCTTCTTTTTCTTGTCTTCTTCTTCTTTTCATTTTTCGACTCCTTCCTCCATTTCCTCATCATAATCTTCTTCTTCTTCTCCTCCGTCTTCTTCTTCATCTCCTTCTTCTTCCTCTGTTTCTTCTTTTTCTTCTTCCTCTTCTCCCTTTTCTTATTATTATTATTATTATTATTATAATTATTATTATTATTATTATTCTTTTTCTCTTCATCATCATCATCATCATCATCTTCTTCTTCTTCTTCTTCATCCTTTGCTTCTTCACTTTTTTATTTTTCTTCTTCTTCTTCTTCTTCCTCTTCTTCTTCTTCTTCATCTTTTTCTCTTCTTCTTCTACTTCTTCATCTTCTTCATCTTTGCCTTTTACTTCTTAATTATCTACTTCTTCTTCTTCTTCTTATTCCTCTCCTACTTCTTCATCATCTTCTTCTTCTTATTGTTCTTATTCTTCTTCTTTTTCTTCTTCTTCTTCTTCTACTTCTTCTTCATCATCATCTTCTTCTTGATCATGATCTTCTTCTTCTTCTTCTTCTTCCTTTCCTTTTTCTTCTTCTTTTTCTTCTTCTTCTTCTTCTTCTTCTTCTTCTTATTCTTCTTCTTCTTCTTCTTCTTCTAGTTCTTACTACCATCATTATTACTGTTATTACTATTATTGTTATTATTATTATTCTTTTTCTTCTTCTTCTTCTTCTTCTTCTATTTCTTATTACTATTATAATAATAATTATTATTATAATTATTGTTAATTTTATTATTCTTATTCTACTTCTTGTTTTTCTCCATCTTCTTCTTCTTCTTCTCGTCCTTATTCCACTTGCTCTTTATCATCTAGTTCTTCTTCTCCATTGTCATCTTCTTCCTCTTCTTTGTCATCCTCTTCTTCATCTTCTTCATCTTCTTCATCATCTTCATCTTCTTCTTCTTCTTCCTCATCTTCTTCATCACCTTCTTCTTCTTCATCACCTTCTTCTTAGTCTTATTTTTCTTCTTTAAATTCAAGAACTTTTTCTTTATCTTCTTCTTCCTCTTCTTCTTCTTTTTCTTCTTCTCTTTCTACTTCTTCTTTTACTTCATGTTTTTCTACTTCTTTTTCTTATTCTTCTTGTTCAACTTCTTCTTCTTCCTCTTCTTCTTCTTCTTCTTTTACTTCTTATAATTATTTCTTTTGTTATTCTTCTTCTTCTTCATCTTCTTCTTCTTCTTCTTTTACTTCTTCTTCTTCTTCTCTTCTTCTTCTTCATCTTCTTCTTCTTCTTCCTCTACTTCTTATTATTCTTCTTCTTCTTCTTTTCTTCTTCTTCTTCGTCATCGTCATCTTCTTTTGTTTCTTCTTCTTCTTCTTTGTCATCATCATCATCTTCTTCTTCTTCTCCTCCTCCTCCTCCTCCTTCTCATTCTTCTTTTTCATCTCCTTCTACGCCTTCTCTATCTACTTCATTTTCTTCTTCTTCTTCTTCTTCTACTTCTTCTCCTTCTTCTTCTAGTTCTACTTCTTCTTCATCCTCTTCTTCTTTTCTACTTCATCATCTTCTTCTTCTCCTTCTTCATTAACTTCTTCTTCTTCTTTCTCCTCTTATTATTCTTCTTCTTTGACTTCTACTTCTTCCACTTCGTTTTCCTATTCTTCTTCTTTATTTTCTTCATCTTCTTCTGCTTCTTCTTCTTCTTCATCTTCTTCTCCTTCTTCTTCAACTTCTTCTATATCTTCTTCTTCTTCTTCTTCTTCAACTTCTTCTTCTACTTCTTGTTCTACTTCTTCTTCTACTTCTTGTTCTACTTCTTCTTCTTCTTCGTTGTCATTATCATCATCATCGTCTTCTTCTTCTTCTTCTTCTTAGACTTCTTCTTCTTCTCCTTCTTATTCTTCTTCTTCTTCTCCTCCTTCTTCTTCAACTTCTTTTTCTACTTCTTATTCTTCTGTTCCTCTTCTTCTTCTTCTACATCTACTTCTTCTTCAACTTTTTCTTCTTCTTCTTTTTCTTCTTCTTCTTCTTCTACTTCTTCTTCTTCTTCTTCTTCTTTTTCCTCTTCTTCTTCCTTTTTTTTCCTTCCTTTCTTATTTGTCTTCTTCTTCTTCTTGTTCTACTTCTTCTTCATCTTCATGTTCTTCGTTTTCATGTTTTTCATCCTCTTCTTATTAGTCTTCTTCTTTTTCTTCTTCTTCTTCTTCTCCCTCTTCTACTTCTTCATCTTCTTCTTTTTCTTCTTCCTCTTCTTCTTCTTCCTCTTCTTCTTCTTCTTCTTCTTCCTCTTCTTCAAATTCCACTTCCTCTTTTAGTTTTTCTTCAATTACAACCTCTTCTTGTTCTTCTTCGTCTTCTTCCTCTGCTTGTTCATCTTCTTCAACTTCTTCTTCTTCTTTTTCTGTTTCCTCTTCTTCTGCCTTTTCTTCTTCTTCATCGTCATCGTCTTCTACTTCTTCGTCTTTCTTTTCGACTTATTTTTCTTCTCAAACATCTTCTTCTTCCTCATGTTCTTCTTCTTTTTCTTCTTCTTCTTCTTCTTCTTCTTTTGCTTTTTCTTGTTCTTCCACTTCTTCCTCTTCTTCTTCTTCTTCATCCTCTTCTTTTTCTTCATCTCCTTTTTCTTCTTCTTCTTCTCCATCTTTTTCATGTTCTCATAATTCTCCTTCTTCTTCTTCTTCTTCTTCTTCATCCTCTTCTTCTTCTTCGTCTTCTTCTTCTTCTTCTTTTGGTTCTTCTTCTTCATTTACTTCTTCTATTTCATCTTCTTCTTCTCCATCTTCTTTGTCTTCTTCGTCTTGTTCGACTTATAGTTATCATTATCATTATCTTTATTAATATTATTATTATTATTCCCTTTCTTCTTCTTCTTCTTCTCCTTCTTTTTCTTCTTCTTCTTCTTCTTTTTATTCTGTCTTGTTCTTATTATTATTATTCTTATTCTTATTCTCTTTCTTCTTCTTCTTCTTCTTCTTCTTCTTCTGCTTCATCTTCTTCTACTTCTTCTTCTTCTTCTTCTTCTTCTTTGTCTTCTTCTTCTTCTTTATTGTTTTCTTCTTCTTCTTCTTCCTCTTCTTCTTCTTCATCACCTTCTTCTTCTTCTTTGACTTCTTCTTCCTCTTCTTCTTCTTATTCTTCTTCTTCTTCATCGTCTGATTCTTCGCTTACATCTTCTTTTTTTCCTTCTTCTACTTATTTTTCCTCTTCTTCTTTTCTTTATCTTTTTCTTCTTCGTCTTCATCTTCTTCTTTTTCTTCAGCTTCTTTTTGTTATTCTTCTTCTTCTTTCTCATCGTCTTCTTCCTCTTCTTCATTTTCTTCTTTCTCTTTTTCTTCTTCTTGTTGAACTTCTTCGTCTTCTTCTTTGTCGTCCACTTCTTCATCTTTATCTTTTCTTCTTCCAGTTCTTCCACTTCTTCTTCTTCGTCTTCTTCTTCTTCTTCTTCACTTTCTTCTCTTGCTTGTTTTTCTTCTTCTTCTTCTACTTCTTCTCCTCCTCCTTTTTTTTATTATTATTATTATTATTCTTCTTCAACTACTTTTTCTTCTTCTTCTTATTCTTCATCATTTTCTTCTTCTTCTTCTTCCTCTTCATCTTCTTCATCTTCATTTTCTTCTTCTAAATTTTCTTCTTCTACTTCTTGTTCTTCTTCTTCTTCATCATCACCTTCTTCTTCTTCTTCTTCTTCTTCTTCGTGGTCTTATTTTTTTTCTTCGAGTTCACCATCTTCTTCTTCATTTCTTCTTCTTCTTTTTCTTCTTCGCCTTCTAATATTTCTTTTTCTTCTCCTTCTTCTTCTTCCCCTTCTTCTTCTTCTTCTTCTTCTTCTTCTACTTCTCCTTCCTCTTCTTCTTGATCTTCTTCTTCTTCTCCTTGTAATTCTTATTCTTATTCTTCTTTATCTTCTTCTTTTTCTTCGTCTTCTTCTTTTTCTTCTTCTTCTTCTTGTTCTTCTTGTTCTTCTTATTCTTCTTCTTCTTTTTCTTCGTCTTCTTCTTCTTTTCATTTTTCGACTCCTTCCCCCTTTTCCTCATCGTCTTCTTCATCTTTTTCTTGTTCGCATTCTTCTTCTTCTTCATCTCCTTCTTCTTTCTCTTGTGGTTCTTCTTCTTCTTCTTCCTCTTCTCCCTTTTCTTATTATTATTATTATTATTATTATTATTATTATTATTTCCTCATCATCATCATCATCATCATCATCATCTTCTTCTTCTTCTTTATCCTTTGCTTCTTCTTTTTTTTATTTTTCTTCTTTTACTTCTTGTTCTTCTTCTTCTTCCTCCTCTTCTTCTCCTTCTTCTTCTTCTTCTTCTTTGTCTTCCACTTCTTGGTTTTCTACTTTTTCTTTTTCCACTTCTTCATGTTCCACCTCTTCTCCTTCTTCTCCTTCTTCATTTTCTTGTTCTTCTTCTCCATCTTCTTCTTCTTCTTCTTCTTCAACAGCTTCTTCTTCCTCTTCTTCTTCTTCTTCATCTTTTTCTTCTTCTTCTTCTTCTACTTCTTCATCTTCTTCATCTTGGTCTTTTTCTTCTTAATTATCTACTTCTTCTTCTTCTTCTTGTTCCTCTCCTACTTCTTCATCTTCTTCTTCTTCTTATTGTTCTTATTCTTCTTCTTCTTCTTCTTCTACTTCTTCTTCTTCATCATCTTCTTCTTCATCATATTCTTCTTCTTCTTCATCTTCTTCTTCTTCTTCTTTTCCTTATGCTTCTTCTTTTTCTTATTCTTCTTCTTCTTCTTCTTGTTCTTTGTCGTCATCTCATTCTTCTTCTTCTTCTTCTTCTCGTTCTTACTATCATCATTATTACTGTTATTACTATTATTGTTATTATTATTATTCTTTTTCTTCTTCTTCTTCTTTTTCTTCTTCTATTTCTTATTATTATTATAATAATAATTATTATTATTATAATTATTGTTAATTTTATTATTCTTATTCTACTTCTTGTTTTTCTCCATCTTCATCTTCTTCTTTTTCTTCTCCATTTTCATCTTCTTCCTCTTCTTTGTCATCCTCTTTTTCATCTTCTTCTTCTTCTTCTTCATCTTCATCTTCTTCTTCTTCTTCCTCATCTTCTTCTTCATCTTCTTCGTCTTCTTCATCTTCTTCTTAGTCTTATTTTTCTTCTTTGAATTTAAGATCTTTTTCTTCATCTTCTTCTTCCTCTTCTTCTTCTTCTTCTTCTTCTTCTTCTTCTTCTTCTCCTTCTACTACTTCTTTTACTTCAACTTTTCTTCTTCTTTTTCCTATTCTTCTTGTTCAGATTCTTCTTCTTCTTGTCCTTCTTCTTCTTTTACTTCTTTTAATTGTTTCTTTTGTTATTCTTTTTCTTCTTCTTCTTCTTCTTCTTCTTCTTTTACTTCTTCTTCTTCTTCTTCTTCTCTTCTTCTTCATCATCATCTTCTTCTTCTTCCTCTACTTCTTATTATTCTTCTTCTTCTTCTTCTTCTTTTCTTCTTCTTCTTCGTCATCGCCGTCTTCTTTTGTTTCTTCTTCTTCTTCTTTGTCATCATCATCATCTTCTTCTTCTTCTTCTCCACCTCCTCCTCCTTCTCCTTCTTCTTTTTCATCTCCTTCTTATCCTTCTCTATCTACTTCATTTTCTTCTTCTTCTTCTTCTTCTTCTTCTTTTGCTTCTTTTCCTTCTTCTTCTAGTTCTACTTCTTCTTCAACCTCTTCTTCTTTTCTACTTCATCATCCTCTTCTTCTCCTTCTTCATTAACTTCTTCTTCTTCTTTCTCCTCCTATTCTTCTTCTTCTTTGACTTCTACTTCTTCCATTTTGTTTTCTTCTTCTTCTTCTTTATTTACTTCATCTTCTTCTGCTTCTTCTTCTTCTTTATCTT
>JAIUJO010000636.1:90000-97500 GCA_023846275.1 Vanilla planifolia
TCTTCCTCCTCTTCTTGTTCTTCATCATCATCTTCTTCTTCTTCTTCCTCATCTTCTTCATGATCTTCTTCTTCTTCAACATTTACTTCTTCTTCTTATTCTTCTCCATTTCCTTCTTCTTGTTCTTGTTCATCATCATCATCTTCTTCTTCTTCATCTTCTTCGGCTTCTTCTTCTCCTTCTTCTTCTTCTTCTTCTTCTTCGTTGTCATCTTTTTTTTCTTCTTTTTCTTCTTCTTCTTGTCCTTCTTCTTTTTCTTATCCTTCTTTTTCTTCTTCTTCTTTCTTCTTCTATTCTTCTTCTTCCAATTCTTCTTCTTCTACTCCTTCTTCTTCTCCATCTTCTTCTTCTTCTTCTTCTTTTTCTTCTTCTTCTTCTTCTTCTTCTTTTTCTTCTCGATCTTCTTATTCTTCTTCTTCTTTGTTTTCTTCCTCTTCTTCTTCAACTTCTTTTTCTTCTTCTTCTTTCGCTTTTTCTTCTTCTTTTTCTTCTTCTTCTTCCTCTTCTTCTTCTTCTTTTATGTTGTCTTCTCCTTCTTCTCCATCTTCTTCTTCTCCTTCTTCTTGTTCTTCTTCTTCTTCTTCTTCTTTGTCTTCTTCTTCTTATTTGTCTTCCTCTTCTTCTCCTTATCCTTCTTTTTCTTCTAATTCTTTCTCATCGTCGTCTTCTTCTTCTTCGCCTTCGTCTTCGTCTTATTCTTCTTCTTCCTCTTTTTCTTTTTCTTCTTCTTCTTCCTTATCATCATCTAAATTGTCTTCTTATTATTCATCTCTTCATCATTTTCTTCTTCTTATTCTTTTTCTTCATCTTTTTCTTCTCCTTCTTCTTCTTCCTCTTCCTCTTCTTTATCCTCTTCTTCAACTTGTTCTTCATTATCTTCTTCTTCTTCTTCTTCTTCTCCTTCTTCTTCTCCTTATTCTTCTTCTTCTTCTTCTTCTTCTTCTTCTCCTTCCTCTTCCTCTACATGTTCTTATTCTTCTTCGTCTTCTTCGTTTTCTTCTTCTTCTTTTTCTTCTTCATCTACTTGTTCTTCTTCTCTTTCTTTTTCATATTCTTCTTCTTCTTCTTCTTCTTCTTGTTCTTCTTCCTCTTCTTCTTCTTCTTTTTCTTCGTATTCTTCTTCTTTTCCTTCTTCAACTCCTTCTCCATCTTCCACTTGTTCTTCTTCTCCTTCTTCGTCTTCTTCTTCTTCTTCGCATTCTTCTTCTTCCTTATCTCCTTCTTCTTCTTCTTCTTCTCCTCCTTCTCCTTCTTCTTCGTCTTCTTCTTCTTTTTCTACTTCTTATTCTTCTTCTTCTTCTTCTTCATCATCATCATCTTCTTCTTCTTCTTCTTCTTCTTCTTCTTTTTCTTCTTCTTCTTCTTCTTCTCAATCTTCTTTATTTTTCTTCTTCTTCAACAACTTCTTCTTCCTCTTCTTCTTCTTATTCTTCTTCATCTTTTCTACTTCTTCTACTTCTTCATCTTCTTCATCTTTGTCTTCTTCTTCTTAATTTTCTGCTTCTTCGTCATCTTCTTCATCTTCTTCTTCCTCTCCGACTTCTTCTTCATCTTCTTCTTCTTATTCTTCTTCTTCTTCTTCTTCTTCTTCTTTTTCTTCTTCTTTTTGTACTTCTTCTTCCTCTTCTACTTATTCCTCTTCTTCTTCATCTTATTCTTTATCTTCTTCTTCTTCATCTTCTTCTTCATCATCATCATCTTATTATTATTATTATTGTTGTTATTATTCTGATTATTATTAATATTATTATTTTTATTGTTATTATTCTTATTCTACTTCTTGTTTTCCACCACCTTCTTCTTCTTTCTCTCCTCTGTCTACCACTTCTTCTTCTTCATCTTCTTCTTCTCCTTCTTCTTCTTTTTTGTCGTCTTCTTCTTCCTCTTCTCTGTCATCCTCTTCATCATCTTCTTCTTCTACTTCTTCTTCAACTTCTTCTTCTTCCACATCTTCTTCCTCACCTTCTTCCTTTTCTTCTTCTTCCTCTTCGTCTTATTTTTCATCTTCGAATTCATCGTCTTCTTCTTCAACTTCTTCTTCTTCTTCTTTATCTTCTTCTCCTTCTACTACTTCTTTTTCTTCTTTTATTTCTTCTTCTTCCTGTACCTCTTCTTCTACTTCTTCTTCTTCTTCTTATTTTACTTCTTATAATATTTTTTTTGTTATTCTACTTCTTCTTCATCTTCTTCTTCTTCAACTTCTACTTCTTTTTCTACTTCTTCTTCTTCTTCTTCTTATGCTTCTTCTTTTCTCCTTCTTCTTCTTCATTGTCATCACCTTCTTCTTTTGTTTCTTCTACTTCTTCATGTCATCATCATCTTCTTCTTCTTCTTTTTCTACTCCTCCTTCTCCTTCTTCTTTTTCTTCTCCTTCTTCTCTTTCCCTATCTACTTCATTTTCCTCTTCTTCTTCTTCTTCTTTTTCTCCTTCTTCTAGATCTACTTTTTCTTCTTCTTCTTTTCTTCATAATCATCATCATCTTCTTCTTCTTCTTCATTAACATCTTCTTCTTCCTCTTCCTATTATTCTTCTTCTTCTTTCACTTCTACTTCTTCCACTTTGTTTTTTTCTTCTTCTTCTTTATCTTCTTCATCATCTTCTTCTTCTCCTGCTTCTTGTTCATCTTCACCTTCTTCTCTTTCTTCTTCAACTTCATCTTCTTCTTCTTCTTCTTCTTCTTCTTCAACTTCTTCTTCTACTTCTTGTTCTACTTCTCCTTCTTCTTCTTCGTCGTCATCTTTTTCTTCTTTTTCTTCTTCTTCTTCTTCTTCTTTCATTTCTTCTTCTTCTTCTTCTTCTTCTTCTTATTCTTCTTCTACTACTTTTTCTTCTTCTACTACTTCTTCTTCTTCTTCTTCTTCTTAGTCTTCTTCCTCTTCTCCTTCTTCTTCTTCTTCTTCCTCTTCTTCTTCTTCATCATCTTCTTCTTCTTCTTTTAGTTCTTCTTCATCTTCTTTTACTTTTACTTTTTCTTCTTCTTCTTCATCTTCTTTGTCTTCTTCTACTTATAATTATTATTATCAATATCTTTATTAATATTTTTATTTTTATTCTCTTTCTTCTTCTTCTTCTTCTTCTTCTTTTTATTCTTTATCTTGTTCTTCTCTATCCAATTCTTATTCTTCTTCTTCTTCTTCATCATCTTCTTTTGCTTTTTTTACTTCTTCTTCTTCTTCTTCTTCTTCTACTCCTCCTTCTTCTTCCTCTTCATTTTCTTCTTCTTCGTCATTGTCATCTTCTTCTTCCTCTTCTTCGCCTTCTTCTTCTTTGTCTTCTTCTTCGTCTTCATCGTTTTCTTCTTCTTCGTCTTCATCGTTTTCTTCTTCTTCTTCTTCTTCGTCTTCTTCTTCTTGATCGCCTTCTTCTACTTCTTTGACTTCTTCTTCCTCTTCTTTTTCTTCTTATTCTTCTTCTTCTTCATCATCATCTGCTTCTCCATCTACTTCTTTTTTTCCTTCTTCTACTTCTTCTACCTCTTCTTTTTCATCTTGTTCTTCTCCTTCTTGTCCTTCTTCATCATCTTCTTCTTCTTTTTCTTCTTCTTTTTCTTCTTTTACTTTTTCTTCTTCTTCTTCATCTTCTTCATCATCTTCTTCTTCTTCTTCTTCTTCATCTTCTTTTTCATTGTCTTCTTCCCCATCTTCATTTTTTCTTCTTCTTTTTCTTCTTATTGCTGTTCTACTTCGTCTTCTTCTTTGCCTTCTTCTTGCTGTTCTTCCCCTTCTTCATTTTTTTCTTCTTCCACTTCTTCTTCTTCGTCTTCGCCTTTTTCTTCTTCTTCTTCTTCTTCTTCTTCTTCTACTTCTTCTTCAATTACTACTTTTTCTTTTTCTTCTTATTCTTTATGATTTTCTTCTTCTTCTTCCTTTACATCTTGTTCATCTTCATTTTCTTCTTCTAAATTTTCTTCTTCTTCTTCTTCTTCTCCTTCTTCATCTTCTTCTTCTGCTTCTTCTTCTTCTTCTTCATCTCCTCCTCCTCCTCATCCTCCACCCTCTTCTTCTACTTTTTCTTCATGTTCTTCTTTTTCCTCTGCTTCTTGTTCTTCCTCTTCTTCATCTTCTTTGTCTTTGTCTTTATCTTCATTGTCTTTGTCCTCTTCTTCTTCTTCTCCTCCTCCTTTTCCATCTTCTTCTTCTTCTTCTTCACCTTCTTCTTCATCATCAACTTCTTCATCTTCTTCTTTTTCTTCTTCTACTTCTTCATCTTCTTCTTCTTCCTCTTCTTCGTCTTCTTCATCTTTGTCTTCTTCTTGTTCTTCGTCGTCTTCTTGTTCTTCTTCTTCTTCTTCTTCTTCTTTTTATTCTTCATCTTCTTTTTCTTCTTCTTCTTCGTCTTCTATTTTTTCCTCGTCTTCTTCTTCTTCTTCTTCTTCTTCTTCTTCTTTGACGTCTTCTTCTTCTTTTTCTCCTTCTTCTTCATCTTCTTCTTCTTCTTCTCCATCTTGTTCTTCTTCGTCTTCTTTTTTGCCTTTTTCTTCTTCTCCTTCTCTTTCTCCTCTTCCTTGATCTTCTTCTTCTTCTTCCTCTTCTTCTTCTTTTTCTCCATCTCCTTCTTCTTCTTCTTCATCTTTGTCATTTTCTTCTTCTTCTTCCCCTTCATCTTCTTCTTCATCATCATCTTCATTTTCTTCTTCCTCATCTTCTTCGTCTTCTTCTTCTTCTTCTTCTTCTTCTTCTTCTACATTTTCTTCTTCTTCTTCTTCTTGTTATTCTTCATTTCCTTCTTCATGTTCTTGTTCATCATCATGATCATCTTCTTCTTCTTCTTCTTCTTCTTCTTCTTCTACTTTCTCTTCTTCTTCGTGTTCTTCTTCTTCCTCTTCTATGTCTTCTTCTTCTTTTAGATTTCTTCTTCTTCGTCTTCTTCTTCTTCTTCTTCTTCGTTGTTGACTTTTTTCTTTTTCATTTTCTTCTTCTTCTTCTTCTTCATCAACTTCTTGTCCTTTTTTTTCTTCTTCTTCTTTTTCTTCTTCTTCTTTCATCTTAATATTCTTCTTCTCCTTCTTATTCTTCTTCTTCTTCTCATTCTTCTTTTTCTTCTCCATCTTCTTCTTCTCCTTCTTCTTCTTCTTCTTTGTCTTCTTCTTCTTCTTCGTCTTCTTCTTTGTTTTCTTCTTCTTCTTATTCAAAGTCTCTTTCTTCTCCTTCTACATCTTCTTCTTCTTCTTTTTCTTCTTCTTCTTCCTCTTCCTCTTCTTCTTCTTTGTTGTCTTCTTCTTCTTCTTCTCCATCTTCTTCTTCTTCTTCTTCTTCTTCTTCTTCTTCTTCTTCTTCTTCTTTGTCTTCTTCTTCTTATTTGTCTTCCACTTCTTCTCCTTCTCCTTCCTCTTTTTCTTCTACTTTATGCTCTTCGTCTTCCTCTTCTTCTTCTTTGTCTTCGCCTTCCTCTTCTTCTTCTTTATCATCATAATTTTCTTCTTCTTCTTCTTAAACGTCTTCTTCTTCTTCTTCCTCTTTTTCTCCTTCATTTTCTTCTTCTTATTCATCTCTTCATCATTTTCTTCCTTTTCTTCTTCTTTCTCTTCTCTGTCCTCTTCTTCATCTTTTTCTTCTTTAACTTCTTTTTCTTCTTCTTATAACCCTTCTTTTTCTCCTTCTTCTTCTTATTATTCTTCTTTTTCTTCTTCTTCTACTTCTTCCACTTTTTGTTCATCTTCTTCTTCTTCTACTTCTTCTTCTTATTCTTCTTCTTCTTCTTCTTCTTCTTCTCTTTCTTCTTCATATTCTTCTTCTTCTTCTTCTTCGACTCCATGTTCCTCACCTTCTTCTTCTGCTTCTTCTCCTTCTTCGCCTTCTTCTTCTTCGCATTCCTCTTCTTCATCATCTCTTTCTTCTACTTCTTCTTCTTCTTCTCTTCATCATCATCATCATCTTCTTCTTCTCCTTCTTCTTCATCCTTTACTTCTTTCTTTCCTTATTTTTATTCTTCTTCTTCTTCCTCTTCTTCTTCTTCTTCTCCTTCTTTGTCTTTCACTTCTTGGTGTTCTGCTTTTTTTCTTCCACTTCTTCATGTTCCAGTTGTTCGTCCTCTTTGTCTTCATCTTCTTCTTCTTCTTCTTCTTCTCCTTCTTCTCCTGCTTCTTTTTCTTCTTCTTCTTCTCCATCTCCTTCTTCTTCTTCTTCTTCAACAACAACTTCTTCTTCCTCTTCTTCTTCTTCATCTTTTTCTTCTTCTTATGCTTCTTCATCTTCTTCATCATTGCCTTCTTAATTTTTTACTTCTTCTCCTTCTTCTTCTTCCTCTCCAACTTCTTCATGATCTTCTTCTTCTTCTTATTGTTCTTCTTGTTCTTCTCTTTTTTCTACTTCTTCTTCTTCCTCTTCTTCTTCTTCAACTTCGCCTTCTTTTTCTTCTTCTTCTTCTTCTTCTTCCTCTGCCTCTTCCTCTTCCTCTCATTCTTACTATTGTTATTATTACTATTTTTATTTTTATTGTTATTATTATTATTCCTTTTCTTCTTCTTCTTCTTCTTGTTCTATTTCTTATTATTATTATTATTGTTATTATTATTGTTATTATTATTATTGTTATTACTCTTATTCTAGTTCTTGTTTTCGCCATCTTCTTCTTCTTCTTCTCCTCCTTCCATTTCCTAATCATCTTCTTCTTCTTCCACTTCTTTGTCATCCTCTTCTTCATCTTCTTCTTCTTCTACAACTTCATCTTTTGCTTCCACATCATCTTCATCACCTTCATCTTCTTCTTCTTCTTCTTCTTCGTTGTCTAATTTTTCTTCTTTGAATTCATCATCTTCTTCTTCATTTTCTTCTTCTTCTTCTTTTTCTTCTTCTCCTTCTACTACTTGTTTTTCTTCTTCTTCTTCTCTTGCTTCTTCTTCTTCTTCTTCTTCTTCTTCTCCTTCCTCTTCTTCTTGATCTTATTCTTCTTCTTCTTTTTCTTCTTTATCTTCTTCTTTTTCTTCTTTTTCTTCTTCTTCTTCTTCTCTTTCTTCTTCAAATTCTTCTTCTTCTTCTTCTTCTTCTTTTTCTTCTTCTTCTCCTTTTTCTTCGAGGTCTTCTTGTTTTCATTCTTCGACTCCTTCCCCCTTTTCGTGAACTTCTTCTTCTTCTTCTTCTCCTTCTTCTTCTTCTTCTTCTACTTCTTCTTCGTATTCTTCTTCTTCTTGTTCTTTTTCTTCTTCTCCTCTTCTCCCTTTTCTTCTTCTTCTTCTTTTTATTATTATTATTATTATTATTATTATTATTATTATTATTCTTCTTCTTTTCTTCATCATCATCATCTTCTTCTTCTTCTTCATCATCCTTTGCTTCTTCTTTTTCTTATTTTTCTTCTTCTACTTCTTGTTCTTCTTCTTCTTACTCCTCTTCTTCTCCTTCTTCTTCTTCTGCTTTGTCTTCCACTTCTTGGTTTTCCACTTTTTCTTCTTCCACTTCTTCGTGTTCCACCTCTTCTCCTTCTTCTCCTTCTTCTTTTTCTTATTCTTCTTCTCCATCTTCTTCTTCTTCTTCTTCTTCTTCTTCTTCAACAACTTCTTC
>JAIUJO010000636.1:100000-102500 GCA_023846275.1 Vanilla planifolia
TCTTCTACTTCTTCTTCTTCTACTTCTTCTTCGTCTTTGTCATCTTCTTCTTCCTCTTCTTCACGTTCTTCTTTTTGTTCTACTTCTTCTTCGTTGTTTTCTTCTTCTTCTTCCTCCTCTTGTTCTTCTTCATCACCTTCTTCTTCTTCTTTGACTTCTTCTTCCTCTTCTTCTTCTTATTCTTCTTCTTCTTCGGCGTCTGTTTCTTCGTATACTTCTTTTCTTCTTTCTTCTTCTACTACTGTTTCCTCTTTTTCTTTTTCTTCTTCATGTTCTTTTTCCTTTTCTTCTTTTTCTTTTTTTTTTCTTCTACTACATCTTCTTCTTCTTCTTCTGCTTTTTCATCGTCTTCTCCCCCTTCTTCATTTTCTTCTTCTTGTTGATCTTATTCGTCTTCTTCATTGTCCTCCACTTCTTCGTCTTCATCTTTTCTTCTTCCACTTCTTCTTCACCTTCTTCTCTTGCTTCTTTTTCCTCTTCTTCCTCTTCTTCTTCTCCATCTTCTTCTTCTTCTTCTTGTTCAGCTACAACTTTTTCTTCTTCTTCTTCTTATTCTTCATCATTTTCTTCTCTTCCTCTTCATCTTCAATTTCTTCTTCTAAATTTTCTTCTTCTACTTCTTGTTCTTGTTCTTCTTCATCTTCATCATCATCATGATCTTCTTCTTCTTCTTTTTCTTCTTCTTCTTCTTCTTCTTCTTCTTCGTCTTCTTCTTTTTTGTTTTCTTCTTCTTCTTCTTCTCCTCTTACTACTTATCCTCCACCTTCTTCTTCTTCTTTTTTCTCAATGTTCTTCTTTTTCACCTACTTGGACTTCTTCCTCTTCCTCGTCCTCTTCGTCTTCTTTGTCTTCGTCTTCTTCTTCATCGTCTTCAACTTCTTCTTCTTCTTCTCCTCCTTCTCCTCCTCCTCCTTCATCTTCTTCTCCGTCTTATTCTTCTACATCTTCTTTTTTGTCATCTTCACCTTCTTTTTCTTCTTCTTGTCCTTCTTCTTCATCCATTTGTTCTTCTTCTTCTTTCTCTTCTTCTTCTTCTTCTTCTCCTTCATCTTCTTGTTCTTTCTCTTCCTCTTCTTCTTGTTCTTCTTCCTCTCCTTCCTCTTCACTTTGTTCTTCTTCTTCTTCTTCTTCTTCTTCCTCTTCTTCTTCTTCTTCTTCTTCTTCTTCTTCTTCTCCTTCTTCTTCTTATTCTTGTTCTTCTTGTACTTCTTCTTCTTCTACTTCGTCTTCTTCTTCTTCTTCTTCTTCTCCATCTTCTTCTTCTTTTCTTCCTCTTTCATCTTCTTCTTCTTCTTCTTCTTCTTCTTCCTCATCTTCTTCTTCTTCTTCATCTTTTCCTTCTTCTTCTTCGATTTCTTCTTCTTTTTGTTCGAATTCTTTTTCATCTTCTTCGCCTTCCTCTTCTTCTTGTTCGTCTTCTTCTTTTTCTGCTTGTTCTTCTTCTTCTTCTTCTTCATCTTCTTCTTCTTCTTCTTCTTCTACTCCTTCTTCTTCTTCTTCCTCTTCTTTGTCTTTTTCTTCTTCTTCCTCTTCTTCTTCTTCTTCATCATCATCTTCTTCTTCTTCTTCCTCATCTTCTTCGTCTTCCTCTTCTTCTTCTTATTCTTTTTCGTTTCGTTCTTCTTGTTCTTCTTCATCATCATCATCATCATCATCATCTTCTTCTTCTTCTTCTTCTTCTTCTTCTTCTTTCTATTCCTGTTCGTGTTCTTCCTCTTCCCCTTCTATGTCTTCTTCTTCTTCGACTTCTTCTTCTTCATCTAATTCCTCTTCTTCTTCTCCTTCTTCTTCTTCCCCTTCTTCTACGTCATATTCCTCTACATCTTCATCTTCATCTCCTCCTCCTCCATCTTCTACTACTTCTTCTTCTTCTTCTCCTTCTTCACCTTGTTATTCTTCTTATTCTTCTTCCTCTTTTTCTTCTTCTTCTTCTCCTTCGTCTTATATTTCTTGTTCTTCTATTACTTCTTCTTCTTCTCCTTCTTTTTCTTCTTCTTCACCTTCTTCTCCATCTTCTTCTTCTTTTCTTCCTCTTTCATCTTCTTCTCCATTTTCTTCTTCTACTACTTCTTCTTCATCTTCTTCTTCTTCTTTGACATCTACTACTTCTTCTTTGATTTCTTCTTCTTTTTCTTCAACTTTTTTTTCATCTCGTTTGTCTTCATCATCATCATCATCTTCTTTCATTACTTCTTTTTCTTCGACTTCTTTTTCATCTTGCTCGACTTCTTCTTCTTCTTCTTCTTCTTCGTGTTCTTCTTCTTCTTCTTGTTCTTCTTCTTCTTCCTTCTTCTTGTTCTTGTTCTTCTTCTTTTACTTCTTCCACTTCTTTTTGTACTTCTTCTTCTTCTATCTCTTATTCTTCAGCTTCATCCTCTTCTTCTTCTTCTTCTTCATCTTCTTCTTCTTCTTCCTCAATTTCAACGTCTACTTCTTCTACATTTTCTTCTTCTTCTTCTTCTTCTTCTTATTCTTCTTCGTTTCCTTTTTCTTGTTCATC
>JAIUJO010000636.1:105000-107500 GCA_023846275.1 Vanilla planifolia
TACTTCTTTCTCTTATTCTACTTCTTCTTCTTAATCTTCTTCCCCTTCTTCTTCTTCTTCCTCCTCTTCTTCTTCTTCTTCTTCCTTTTCTTCTTCTTCTTATTATTATTCTTTTTCTTCTTCTTCTTCTTCCCCTTCTTCTTCTACCCCTTCTTCCCTTTCTGCTTCCTCTTCGTCTTCTTGTTCCTCATCTTTTTCTCTTTCTTCTTGTTTTAATTTTTCTTCATCTTCTTCCTCTTCGTCTTCTTCTTCTTCTTCTTTTTGTTCTTCTACTTCTTCTTCTTTTTGTTCTTCTACTTCTTCTTCTTCTTCTTCTTCTTCTTCTTCTTCTTCTTCTTTAACTTCTTTATCTTTTTCATCTTCTTCTTCTCCTCCTCCTTCTTCTTCTTCTTCTCCTTCTTCATCATCATCTTCTTCTTCTTTTTCTTCATCCTATTCTTATTCTGCATCTTCTCCTTCTTCTTCTATTCTTCTTCTTCTTCCACTTCTTCTTATTCTTCTCCTTCTCCTTCTTCTTCTTCTACTTCTTCCTCTTCTTTTTCTTCTTCTTCTTCTTCTTCGTCTTCTTCTACTTCTTTTTTGTCTTCTTCTCTTTTTACATATTCTTCTTCTCCATCTTCATCATCTTCTTCTTTTTCTTCTTTGTAAACTTCTTCTTCTTCTTCTTGTCCTTCTTTATCTTGTTCTTCTTCTTTGTCTTCTTCCTCTTCTTCCTCTTCTTCTACTTCGTCCTCTCCATCATCTTCCTCTTCGTCTTCTTCTTCTTCTTCTTCTTCCTCTTCTTCTTCTTCTTCTACTTCTTCTTCTTCTTCTCCTTCTTCTTCTTCTTCTTCTTCTTTGTCTTTTGCATCTTTATCCTCTTATTATTATTATTATAGTTATTATTGTTATTATTATTATTTATTATTACTATTATTATTATTATTATATGTCTTCTTCTTCTTCTTCTTCTACTTCTTCTTCTTCGTCTTCTACTTCTTCTTCGTCTTCTCCTTCTTCTTCTTTGATTTCTTCTTCTTTTTCTTCGACTTCTTTTTCATATTGTTCGTCTTCTTTTTCTTTTTCTTCTTCATCTTCTTCTTTTTTTGCTTCTGCTTCTTCTTCTTCTTCTACTTCTTCTGCTTCTTCTTTTTATTCTTCGTCTTCTTCTTCTTCTTCACTTTCTTCTTCATCCTCTTCCTCTATCTTCTTCTTTTACTTCTTCTTCTTCTTCTTTTACTTCTTCTTCTTCTTCTTCTCATTCTTCTTCTTATTCTTCTTCTTCTTCTTCTTCTTCTCTTATTCTTTGTCTTCTTCTTCTTCTTCTACTTCATCATCTTCTTCTTTTTATTCTTCTTCTTCTTCTTCTTCTTATTTGTTGTTGTTCTTATTCTTATCCTTCTTGTTTCTCATCTTCTTCTTCTTCTTCTTCTTCTTCTTCTTCTTTGTCTTCTTCTTCTTTCTCTTCTTCTTCTTTTTCTTCTTTGTCTTGTTCTTTTTCCTCGTCTTCTCTTACTTCTTGTTGTTTGATGTCTTCTTCTTCTTCTCCTTGTTATTCTTCTTCTTCCTCTTCTCCTTCTTCTTCTTCTTCCTCATCTTCTTTATTGCCATTTTCTTCTTCTCCTTCTTCTCCTTCTCCTGTTCCTTGTTCTTTTTCTTCTTCTTCTTCTTCTTCTTCATCTTCTTCTTCTTCTTCTTCTACTTCTACTTCTTCATCTCCTTCTTCTTCTTCTTCATTATCTTTTTTGCCTTTTTCTTCTTCTTCTTCCTTTTCTTGTTCTTCATCATCATCTTCTTCTTCTTCTTCCTCATCTTCTTCGTCTTCTTCGTCTTGTTGTTCTACATTTTCTTCTTGTTCTTCTTATTCTGCTTCATTTCCTTCTTCTTGTTCTTGTTCATCATCATCATCTTCTTCTTCTTCATATTCTTCTTTCTCTTCTTCGTGTCCTTCCTCCTCTTCTGGGTCTATTCCTTCTTCGACTTCTTCCTCTTCGTCTTCTTCTTCTTCTTCAACTTCTTCTTCTTTGTTGTTGTATTTTTTTTCTTCTTTTTCTTCTTCTTCTTCTTCTTGTCCTTCTTCTTTTTCTTCTCCTTCTTTTTCTTTTACTTCTTTCATCTTCATATTCTTCTTCTTCTAGGTCTTCTCCTTCTACTCCTTCTCATTCTTCTCAATCTTCTTCTTCTTCTTCTTCTTCTCTGTGTTCTTCTTCTACGTTATCTCCTTCTTTTTCTTTGATTTCTTCTTCTTTTTCTTCGACTTCTTTTTCATCTTGATCGTCTTATTCATCATCATCATCTTCATCTTCTTCTTCTTCGTCTTCTTCTACTCCTACTTTTTCTTGTTCTTGTTCTTGTTCTTCTTGTTCTTATTCTTTCTCTTCATGTTCTTCTACTTCTTGTGTTTATTCTTCTTCATCTTCTTCTACTTCTTCCTCTTCTCCTTCTTCTTCTTTGATTTCTTCTTCTTTTTCTTAGACTTCTTTTTCATCTTGCTCGACTTCTTCTTCTTCTTCATCTTCTT
>JAIUJO010000636.1:122500-127500 GCA_023846275.1 Vanilla planifolia
TTCTTTGTCTTCTTCTTCATCTTCTACTTCTCCTTCTACTATTTCTTCAACTTTTTCTACTTCTTCTAATTCTTCTTCTTCGTTGTCTTCTTCTTCATCTGCTTCTACTTCTTCTTCATCTTCTTCTTATTCTTATTCTTCTTCTTCATCTTCTTCTCCGTCTTCTTCTTCTTCTTAATTTTCTTCATCTTCTTCGCCATCTTCTTCTTCTTCGTCTTCTTCTTCTTCATCATCATCATCATCTTCTCTTCTTCATCTTCTTCTTCAACTTTTTCTCCTACTTCTTCTTGTTCTCATTATTTATTATTATTATTATTATTATTATTATTATTATTATTATTACTATTATTATTATTATTATTATCATTATTGTAATTATTATTCCTTTTCATATTATTATTATTATTTTGATTATTTTTATTATTATTCTTAGGTTTCTACATCTTTTTATTCTTCTTTTTTTCTTCTTCTTCCACTTCTTGTTCTTCTTCATCTTCTTCTTCTTCTTCTTCTGCTTCTCCTTCTACTTCTTCTTTGTCTTCCCCTTCTTTCTCTTCTTCTTCTTCTTCTTCTTCTTCTACTTCATCTTATTATTCTTCTGTGTCTTATTTTTCTTGTTGTTCTTCTTCTTCAACATCATCATAATCTTCTATTTCTTCTTCTACTTCTACTTATTTTACTTCTTCTTCTTCTTCTTCTTCTACTTCTATTTCTTCTTCTACTTCTTCTTCCTCTTCTCTTCTTCTTCTTTTTCTTCTTCCTCATCATCATCTTCTTCTTCATCTTCTTCTTCTTCTTCGTCGTTGTCGACTTCTTCATGTTCTTGTTCTTCTTCTTTATCTTCTTCTTCTTCTTCTTCTTCTTCTTCTTTGCCTTCTCCTTCTTTTTCTTCTTCTTCTTGTTCTTCTTAGTCTTCTTCATGCTTATCTTTTTTCCTTTTCTTCTTCCTCTTCTTCTTCTTCTTCTTCTTCTTCTATTACTTCAGCTACTTCTTCTTCTCCTCCTCCTTTTTCTTCTCTTACTTCTTCTTCTTTTCATCTTCTTCATCGTCTTCTTCTTCTTTGCCATCTACTTCTTCTTCTCCTTCTTCTTCTTTGTCTTTTTGATCTTCTTTTTTGACTTCTTGTTTTTCTTCTTCCTCTTATTCTTCTTCTTCTTCTTCTTCTTCTTCTCCTCCTCCTCCACCACCTCCTACTTCTTCTTCTTCTTCTTCTACTTCTACATTTTCTTCTTCTACTTCTTTTTATTCTTCTTCATCTTCTTATTCTTCTACTTCTTCTTCTTCACCTACTCCTCTGTCTCTTACTCCTCCTCCTCCTCCTTCTTCTTCTTCTTCTTCTTCTACTTCTTCTTCTTCTTTGTCTACTTCTTCTTATTCCTATTTTACTTCTTATTCTTCTTCTTCTTCTTCTTTTTCTTCTTCTTCTTTGACTTCTTCTTCTTCCACTTCTTCTTCTTCTTCTTAATCTTCTTCTTTTTCATTTTCTTTTTCTTCTACTTCTTCTTCGTCTTCTTCTTCTTCTTCTTCTTCTTCTCCATCTTCTTGTTATTCTCCTTCTTCTTCATCTTCTTGAACTTTTTCTTCTTCATCTTCTTCTCCTTCCTCTTCTTCTTCTTCTTCTTCTTCTTCTACATCTTCTTCATCATCTTCTTCTTGTACTTTTTCTTTTTCATCTCCTTTTCTACATGTTTTGCTTCTTCTTCTTCTTCTTCTTCTTCTTCTTCTAATTCTTCTTCGTCTTCTTCTTCTTTTTTCCATCATCATCTTCTTCTTCATCAACTTATTCTTCCTCCTCTTCTTCTTCTCCTCCTTCTTCTGTGCATTCTTCTCCTTCTTCTACTACTTCTCCTTCTTTTTCTTCTTTTTCTGCTCCTCCTCCTCCTCCTCCTCTTCCTCCTCCTCCTTCTTCTTCTTCTTCTTCTTCTACTTCTATATTTTTTCTTCTAATTCTTTTTATTCTACTTCATCTTCTTCTTATTATTCTTCTTCTTCCTCTTCACCTCCTCCTCTCTCTCTTACTCCTCCTCCTTCTTCTTCCTCTTCTTCTTCTTTGTCTTCTTCTTCTTGTTCCTCTTTTACTTCTTATTCTTCTTCTACTTCTTATTCATCATCATCTTCTTCATCTTCTTCTTCTTCTTCTTCTTCTTCTTTGTCTTCTTCTTCTTCCCTTTCTTCGACTTCTTCTTAATCTTCTTCTTCTTCATTTTCTTTACCTTCTACTTCTTCTTCGTCTTCTTCTTCTTCTTTTTCTTCTTCTTCTTCTTCTTCTTCTTCTTCTCCATCTTCCTTTTATTCTCCTTCTTCTTCTTCTTCTTCTTCTTCTTTTACTTTTTCTTCTTCTTCTTCTTCTTCTTCTTCTTCTTATTCTTTTTCTTCTACTTCTTCTTCTTCTTCTTATACTTCTTCATTTTCATCTTCTTTTTCTACATGTTCTGTTTCTTCTTCTTCTTCATCTTCTTCTTCATCTTCTCCTTCTTCTTCTTCTTCTTCTTCTCCTTCTGCTTCGTCTTCTTCTTCTAGTTTTTCATCATATTCTTATTCTTCTTCATCAACTTCTTCTTCTTCCTCTTCTCCTTCTTCTCCTCCTTCTATGCATTCTTTTCCTTCTCCTCTTACTTCTCCTTTCTTTTCCTCATCTTCTTCTTCTTCTTCTTCGCCTTTGTCTTCTTATTCTTCTGTTCTAATTCTTCTTCTTCTTCTTCTTCTATTTCTTCTTTGACTTCCTCTTCCTCTTCTTCTATTTTTTGTTCTTCTTTTTATTCTTATTCTTCTTTTTCTTTTTCTTCTTCTTCTTCTTCTTCTTCTTCCTTTCCTTGTCCGTCTTATTTTTCTTCTTCTTCTACTTCTTCTTCTTCTTCTTATTCTTCTTCTTCTACTTCTTCCAATTTTTGTATTCTTCTTCTTCGTCTTCCCCTACCTTTTTGACTTCTTCTTGCACTTCTTCTTTTTCTTCCTCTTCTTCAGTTCTTTTTTTTTTTCTTCTTCTTCTTCTTCTTTTTGTTTTTCCTTTTCTTCCTCTTCTTCTTTGTCTCCTTGTTCTTATTCTTCTTCATCGTCTTCTTCTTCTTCATGTGCTTCTTTTTCTTCTTCTAATTCTTTTTCTTCTTCTTCTTCTTCTTCTCCTACTTCTACTTCTTCTTCTTCTTCTTTTTCTTCTTCTTGTTCTTCTTCTTCTTTGTCTTTTATTCCTTCTTCCTTGTTTACTTCTTCTTTTTCTTCGATTTCTTCTTCTTCTTCATCTTCTTCTTCTCTTTTTTTGTCTTCTTCTTCTTCTTTTACTTTTATTAGTCTTCTTCCTTGCCTTCTTCTACTTCTTCTTCTTCCTCATCTCCTTCTTCTTGTTCTTCTTCTACTTCTTCTTATTCATCATCATCATCATCTTCTTCTTCTTTTCCTTCTACTTCTTCATCTTCTTCTTCTATTTCCTCTTCATCCTCTTCTTCTTTGCCTTCTTCTTCTTCTTCTTCAACTTATTCTTCATCGTTATCTTCTTCTTCTTCTTCTTCTTCCTCTTTTTCTTCTTCTTCTTTTTCTTGTTCTGCTTCTTCTTCTTCTACAACCTCTTCTCCTCCTACTCCTTCTTCTACTACTACTACTTCTTCTTCTTCTTCTTCTTTTTCCACTTCATCTTCTTCATCTACTTCTTCTTCTTATTCTTCGTCTTCTTCTTTTTCTTCTTTGTCATCTTCCTTTTCTTCTTCTTCTTCTTCCTCTTCCTCTTTTTCTTCATCTACTTCTTCTTCCTCTCCATCTTCTTCTTCTTCTTCTTCTACTTCTTCTTCTTCCTAATCATCATCATCATCTTCTTCTTCCACTTCTTCTTCTTCTTCTTCTTCATCTTCATCTTCTTCTATTTCTTCTTCGTCTTCTTCTTCTCCTTCGTATTCATCTTCTTCTTCTTTGTCATCTTCATCTTTTTCTTCTTCTTCTTATTCTGTCTTATACTTCTTCTTCTACATCTTCTACTTCTTTTTCGTCTTCTTCTTCTTCTTCTTTTCTTTTTCTTCTTCTTCTTTTTCTTCTTCTTCTTCTTCTTCTCCTTCATCATCTTCTTCTTCTTCTTATTCTTCAACTTCTACTTCTTGTTCTTCTTTGCCTTCAACTTCTTCATCTTCTTCTTCTTATTCTTCTACTTCTTCTTCATCTTCTTCATCTCCTTCTTCTTCTACTTCTTGTCCTTCTTTTTCATCTTCTTCTTTTTCTTCTTTTTCTTGTTCTTCTTCCTCTTCTTCTTCTTCTTCCTCCTCTTCCTCTTAGCCTTCTTCAACTATCTCTTCGACTTTTTCCTCTTCTTCTTCCTCTTCTTCTTACTTTGCTTTGTCTTTTTTTCTTCTTCTAGTACTTCTTCTTCATCTCCTTCTTCTCCTTCACCTTCTTCTTCCTCTTCTTCTTCTTTTCTTTTACTTCTTCTTCTTCTCCTTCTACTTCTTCTTCTCCTTCTTCTACTACCTCCTCTTCTTCTTCATCTTCATATTCGTCTTCATCATCATCAACTTCTTATTAATATTCTTCTATTTCATCTTCTTCTTCATCTACTTCTTCTTCACCTTCTTGTTCTTCTTCATGTTTTTCTTCTTCTTCTTCTTCTTCTTCTTCTTCTTTGCCTTCTTCTTCTTCTTCATCATCATCTTCTTCTTCTTCTTCTTCTTTGTCTTCTTTTTCTCTTTCTTCTTCTTCTTCATCTTCATCTTCTTCTTATTTTCTTCTTCATCTTTATCTTCTTTTTCTTCTTCCTTTGCTTCTTCTTTCTTGTCTTCTTCATCACCTTCTTCTTCTTCTTCTTCTTCTTATTCTCCTTCTTCTTCTTCTTCTTCTTCTTCTTCTTCTTCGTCTTTGTCTTCTTCTTCTTCTTCTTCTTCCTTTCCTTTTTCTTCTCCTTCTTCTCCTTCTTCTTCTTATTCTTCTTCTTCTTCTTCTTCTTCTAATTTTTCTAATTTTTCTTCTTTTTCTTCTTCTTCTTGTTCTTCTTCTTATTCTTCTTTTATTCTTTTTCTCCTAC
>JAIUJO010000636.1:135000-142500 GCA_023846275.1 Vanilla planifolia
ACTACTTATTCTGCTACTACTTCTTCATCTTCTTCTTCTTCCTCTTCTACTTCTTCTTTTTCTTCTTCTTCGTCTTCTTCCTCTACTTCTTCGTCTTCTTCTTCTTCTTCTTGTTCTTCTTCTTCATTTTCTTCTTCTTGCTCTTCTTCTTCTTCTTCTTCGACATCTTCATCTTCATCGTCTTCTTCTTATTCTTCTTTATATTGTTTTCCTCATTTTCTTCTTCTTCTTCTTCCTCTTCTTCTTCTCCTTCTTCTCCTTCTCCTTCTTCTTCTTCTACCACTACTACAACTTCATCTTCTTCTTCTACTTCTTTTTTCATCTTCTCCTTCTTCATCATCTTCTTCTTTTTTTGCTTATTCTTCTTCTTCTTCTTCTTCTTCTTCGTTTTGTTCTTCTTTTGTCTATTTGCTTTTTCTTTTTTCTCTTCATCATCTTCTTCTTCTTCTTCATCTTCTCCTTCTTCTTTTTCTTCTTTTTCGTCATCTTCTTCTTCTTCTTAATCTTCCTCTTCATCTTCTTCTTCTTCAACGTCTTCATCTTCTTCTTACACTTCTTCTTTGTCTTTTTCTTCTTCTTCTACTTTTCTTCGTCTTCTTCCTCTTCTTTTTCTTTTTTTCTTCTTTCTCTTCTTCTTATTTTTCTTCTTCTTATTCTTCTTCATTCTTCTTTTTTTTGTCCTATTCTTTTTTGTCTTCTTCTTCCTCATCTTCTTCTTCCTCCTCTTCTTCATCTTCTTCTTCTTCAACCTCTTCTACTTCTTTGTCTCCTTCTTCTCCTTCTTCTTTTTCTTCTTGTTTTGCTTGTTCTTCTTTTTCTTCTTCTATGCTTGTTTTGCTTCTCCTTCTTCTTCTTCATCTTCTTGTTCTTGGTCTTCTTCTTCTTCTTCTACTACGACTTCTTCTTCCTTTTGTTCATCTTCTTCTTCTTCTATTTCTTCTTCTTCTTCTCCTCCTCCTCCTCCTCCTTCTTCTTCTTCTTCTTATTCTTCTTCATCTTCTACTTCTTCTTCTTCTTTTTTTTTGTCCTATTCTTTTTTGTCTTCTTCTTCCTCATCTTCTTCTTCCTCCTCTTCTTCATCTTCTTCTTCTTCGACCTCTTCTGCTTCTTCATCAACTTCTTCTCCTTCTTCTTTTTCATCTTGTTTTGCTTGTTCTTCTTCTTCTTCTTCGATTGCTTGTTCTGCTTCTCCTTCTTCTTCTTCATCTTCTAGTTCTTGTTCTTGTTCTTGTTCTTCTTCTTCTACTACGACTTCTTCTTCCTCTTGTTCATCTTCTTCTTCTTCTATTTCTTCTTCTTCTTCTTCTCCTCCTCCTCCTCCTTCTTCTTCTTCTCTTTCTTCTTCTTCTTTATCTTCTACTTCTTTTTCTTTGAATTCTTTTTCTTCTTTGTCTTATTATTATTATTATTATTATTATTCTTCCTCTTCTTCTTCTACCTCATCTTCTTCTCCTTCTTCTTCCTTTCTTGCTTCCTCTTCGTCTTCTTGTTCCTCTTTGTTTTCTCTTTCTTCTTGTTCTTCTTTTTTTTTCTTTTTCTTCATCTTCTTCTTCATCATCTTCTTCTGCTTCTTCTACTTTTTGTTTTTCTACTTCTTCTTTTTGTTCAACTACTTCTTCTTCTTCTTCTTCTTCTCCTTCTTTTCTTCTTTTTCTTCTTCTTCTTCTTCTTCTTCTTCTTCTTCTGCTTCTACTCCTTTATCTTTTTCATCATCTTCTTCTTCTCCTTCTTTTTCATCTTCTTTCCTTCTTCATCATCATCGTCTTCTTCTTCTTTTTCTTCTTCTTATTCTTATTCTGCTTCGTCTTCTTCTTCTTCTTCTATTCTTCTTCCTCTTCTTCTTCATCTTCTTCTTTTTCTTCTTATTCTTCTCTTCTTCTTCTATTACTACTTCTTCTTTATCTTCCTCTTCTTCTTCTTTGCCTTCTTCTACTTCTTGTTTGTCTTCTTCTCCTTTTGCATTGATTTCTTCTCCTTCTTCATCATCTTCTTCTTTTTCTTCTTCGTAATCTTCTTCTTCTTCTTCTTCTTCTTCTTCTTCTTTGTCTTCTTCTTCTTCTTCTTCTTCCTCTTCTTCTTCTTCTTCTTATTCTTCTTCTTCTTGTACTTCTTCTTTCTCCTCTGCTTCTTCTTCTTCTTCTTCTTGCCCATCTTCATCTTCTTCTTCTTCCTTCTTCTTCTTCTTCTTCTTCTTCTTCTTCTTCTTCTTCTGCTTCTCCTTCTTCTTCTTCTTCTTCTTCTTCTTCTTCTTCTTCTTCTTCTTCTTCTTCTTCGTCTTCTTCTTCTTCTTCTTATTCTTCTTCTTCTTCTTTTACTTCTTCTTTTTCTTCATCATCTTCTTCATCTTCTTCGTCTTCTTCATCTTCTTCTACTTATAATTATTATTATCGTTATTTTTATTAATAATAATATTATTATTTTCTCTCTTCTTCTTCTTCTTCTTCTCCTTCTTTTTTTTTCTTCTTCTTCTTCTTTTTATTCTTTGTCTTCTTCTTCTTATTCTTATACTTATACTTCTTCTTCTTCTTCTTCTACGTCTTCTACATCATCTTCTTCTACTTCTTCTTCTTCTTCTTCTTCATATTCTTCTTCGTCTTTGTCATCTTCTTTTTCCTAATCTTCGCCTTCTTCTCCTTTGTCTTCTTCTTCTTCTTCTTCTTTGTTTTCTTCTTCTTCTTCTTCTTCTTCCTCTTCATCGTCTTCTTCGCCTTCTTTTATTCTTCTTCTTCCTCATCATCTGCTCCTTGTCTACTTTATCTTTTTTCCTTCTTCTTCTACTTCTTGTTGCTCTTCTTCTTTTTTTCTTCTTGTTCTACTTCTTCTTCTTCTTCTTCTTCTCCTTCTTCATCTTCTTCTTCTTCTTTTTCTTCTTCTACTTTTTCTTCTTCTTGTTCTTGTTCTTCTTCTTCTTCTTCTTTTCTTCTTCTTCTTCTTCTTGTTGTTCTTCTTCTTCTTTTTCATCTCTTCTTCCCCTTCTTCAATTTCTTCATCTTCCTTGTCTTCTTCTTGTTGTTCTTCTTCGTCATCTTCTTTATCGTCCACTTCTTCGTCTTCATCTTTTTCTTCTTCCAGTTCTTCCACTTCTTCTTCTTCTTCGACTTTTTCTTCTTCTTATTCTCCTTCTTGTCCTTCTTCTCTTGCTTCTTTTTCTTCTTCTTCTTCTTCTTCTTCTTCTTCCACTACTACTTTTTCTTCTTCTTCTTATTCTTCATCATTTTCTTCTTCTTCTTCCTCTTCATCTTCATCAACTTCGTTTTCTTCTTCTAAATATTCTTCTTCTAGTTCTTCTTCTTCTTCTTCATCTTCTTCTACTTCTTCTTCTTCTTCTTCTTCTTCTATTTCTTCTTCTTCTTCTTCTACTTCTACTTCTTTTTCTTCATCTTCTTCTTTCTGGCTATCTTCTTCTTCTTCTTCTTCTCCTCCTCCTCCTCCTTCTCCTCCACCTTTTTCTACTTATTTGCCTCCTTGTCCTTGTTCTCCTTATTCTATTTCTCCTTCTTCTCCTTTTCACCTTCTTCATCTCCTTCTACTTCTTTTACATCTTCATCTTTTTCTTCTTCTCCATCTTCTTGGTCTTCTTCTTCTTCATCATCTTCTTCTTCTTCTTGTTCTTCTACATCTTCTTCTTCTTTTACTTCTTCTTCATCTTACACTTCTTTCTCTTCTTCTTCCTCTTCATAGTCTTCTTCTTCTTCTTTGTCTTCTTATGCTTTTTCTTTGTCTTCTTCTTCTTCCCCTTATTCTTCTTCTTCTTCTTCTTCTTCTTCTTCTACTTTTCTTCTCCTCCTCCTCCTCCTTCTTCTTCTTCACTTTGTTATCCTTATTCTACTTCTTCTCCTTCTCCTTCTACTTCTTGTTCTCCTTCTTCACCTTCTTCTTTTTGTTCTTCTTCTTCTTCTTCTTATTCTTCTTTTTCTTTTTATTATTATTATTCTTCTCCTTCTTCTTAGTCAACATGAACATCATCTTCTTCTTCTTCTTCTTCTTCTTCTTCTTCTTTTTCTTCTACTTCACCTTCTTCCTCCTCTTTTTCTTCTAATAATACTCCATCTTCTTATTATTATTATTCTTCTTCTTCTCCTTCTTCTTCTTCTTCTTCTTCAACTTGTTCTCCTTCTTCTTTTTCTTCTTCTTCTTCTCTAACTTCATCTTCTTCATTTTCTTCAACTAATTTTTCCTCTTCTACATCTTCTTCTTCTTCTTCTTTTTCTTATTCTTCCTCTTCTTCTTCTTCTTTTTGAGTGTCTACTTCTTCTTCTACTTCTTATTCATCTTTTTTTTGCCTTCTTCTCCTTCTTTGTCTTTTTCTTCTACTTCTTAGTCTTCTTCTTCTTCTTTTCTTCTTCTTCTTTGTCTTCTTCTCCATCCTCTTCTTTGTCTTCAACTTCTTTGTCTACTTCTTCTTAATCTTCGTATTCATCTTCTTTTTCTTCTTCCTCTTTTTCTTCTCCGCCTTCTTCTTCTTTTTCTTCTTCTTCTTCTTCTTATTCTTATTCTTCTACTTCATCTCCTTCTTCTTCTTCTTCTTCTTCTTCTTTTTCAACGTCTTATTCTTCTACTTCTTCTTCTTCATTTTTTTCTTCTTCTTCTTCCTCTTCTTCTTCTTCTCTTTCTATTTATACTTTTACTTCTCCTTCTTCTTTTTCTTCTTTTAATTCTTTTTCCTCTTCTTCTTCATCTTCTTCTTCTTCTTCTTCATCTTCTTTGACTTCTAGTTCATCAACTTTATTTTCTTCTTCTTCTTGTTCTTGTTCTTCATCTTCTTCATCTTCTTTTTCCTATGCTTCTTCTTCTTCATCATCTTTTTGTATTTCTTCTTCTTCTTCTTCTTCTTCTTCTCTTCTTTTTCTTCATCTTCTACTTCTTCTTTTTCTTCTTCTTCTTCTTCTTCTTCTTCTTCTTCTTATTCTTCTTCTATGTCTTCTTCCGCTTCATCTTCTTCTTTTTCTACTTCTTCTTCTTCTTTTCCTTCTTTTTCTTCTCCTACTCTCCTTCTTTTTCTTCTTCTTCGTGCTCTTCTTCTTCTTCTTCTCCATCTTCTTCCTCTTCTCCTTCTTCTTCTACTTATCATTCTTCTTCTTCCTCTTCATTTTTTTCTTCTTCTACTTCTTTGTCTTCTTCTTCTTCTTCTTTGTCATATTCTACTTCTTCTTTTACATCTAGTTCTTCCTCTTTGTTTTCTTCCTCTTCTTCTTCTTCTTTTACATCATCAACTTCTTCTTCTACTGCTACTTTTTATTTTTCTACTTCTTTTTCTTCTTCTTCTTCTTCTTCTTCTTCTTCTTTCTCTTCTTCTTCTTCTTGTTATTTTTCTTCAACTTCTTCTTCATCTTCTTCTTATTCTTCTCCTTCCCCTTCATCTTGTTCATCTACTTCTTCCTCTTCATCCTCTGCTTTTTCTTCGTCTTCTTCTTCTTCTTCTTAATCTTCTTCCTCTTCTTCTTTATTTTTGTTCTTCTTCGTCTGCTTCTTCTTTTTCTTCATCTTCTTCTTCTTCTTCATCATCATCATCTTCTTCTTCTTATTCTTGTTCTTCTCCTTCTTTCTCTTCTCCATCCTTTTCTTCTTCTTTTTCTTCTTCTTCATAATTTTCTTCTTCTTCACCTTCTTCTTCAACTCCTTCCGCTTCTTTTTGCTCTTCTTCTTCTTCTTCTTCTTCTTCTCTGCCTCCCCCTCCATCTTCTTCTTCTTCATCATCTTCTTCTTCTTTGTCTTCTTCTTCTTGTTGTTCTTCTTCTTATTTGTCTTCTTCTTCTTCTTCTTCTTCTTCTTCTTCTTCTTCTACTTCTCTTACTTCATCTTCTTCTTCTTTTTCTTTTTCGACTTCTTCTTCATCTTCTTCTTTTTCTTCTTCTTCTTCTTATTCTTCTTCTTCGTCATCACCTTCTTTTTCTTCATCATCTTCTTCTTCTTGTTCATCATCATCTTCTTCCTCTTAATCCACTTTTTCTTCTTCTGGTTCTTCTTCTTCTTCTTCTTCTTCTACTTCTTTTTGTTCGACCTCTTTTTCCACGACTTCATCTTCTTCTTCTTCTTCTTTGTCTTCTTCTTCTTCTTCTTCTTCTTCTTCTCCTTCTTCTTTTTCATCTCTTTCTTCTTCTTCTAACTCTTCTTCTTCATCCACTTCTTCTTCTTCTACTTCTTCTTCTTTTAAGTCTTCTTCTTCCTCCTCTTATTCTTCTTCTTCATCTTCTTCTTCTTCTTCATCAACTTCTTCTTCCTCCTCTTCTTCTTCTTCTCTTCCTTCTTTTGTGCATTCTTCTTCTTCTTCTCCTACTTCTCCTTCTACTTCTTCTTTTCCTCTTCTTCTTCTTCATCTTCTTCTTCTTTGCCTTTTTCTTCTTCTCTTCTTCTTCTTCTTCTTCTTCTTTTTCTTCTTTGACTTCTACTTCCTGCTCTTTTATTTTTTCTTATTCTTTTTCTTCTTCTTTTTCTTTTTCTTTTTCTCCAACTTCTTCTTCTTCTTCTTCCTTTTCTTCTCCTTCTTCTTATTCTTCATCTTCATCTTCTTCTTATTCCTCTTTTTTTCTTTTTCTTCTTCTTCATTTTCTTCTTCTTCTTCTTCTCCTCTTCTTTGTCTTCCTCATCTTCGTCTTCCCCTCCTCTTCGTCTTCTTCTTCTTCTTATTCGTCTTCTTCTTCTTCTTCTTCGTCTTCTTCTTCTTCTTCATTTTCTTCCTCTTCATCTCTTCTTCTTCTTCTTCTTCTTCAAAATCTTCTTTTTCTTCCTCTTCTTCTTCGTCTTCGTCTTCTTCTTCTTCTTCTTCTTCATCGTCTTCTTCTTCATCTTCGTCTGCTTCTTCTTCTTCTTTTACTTCACCTTCTCCTTATTCTTCTTCTTATTCTTTTTCTTCTTCTAATTCTTCTTCTTCTTTTTCTTCCTCTTCTTCTTCTCCTTCTTTCCCTCCTTCACCATCTTCTACTTCTTTTTTTACTTCTTCTTCTTCTTCTTCTTCTTCTTCTTTGTCTACTTCATTTTCTTCAACTTCTTCTTCTTCTTCGTCTTCATCTTCTCTATTTTTGTCCTCTTCTTCTTGTTCAACTTCTTCTTCGTCTTCTTCCTCATCTTCTTCTTCTTCTTCTTCTTCTTTTTCTCCTTCTTCTTGTTCTTCTTCTACCTCTTCTTCTAATTCTTCTTCTACCTCTTCTTCTAATTCTTCATCATCATCAACTTCTTCTTCTTCTTCTCCTTCTACTTCTTCTTCTTTTGCTACTTTATCTTCATCCTCTTCTTCTTTCCTTCTTCTTCTTCTTCAACTTCTTCTTCAACACTATCTTCTTCTTCTTCTTCTTCTTCTTCTTATTCCTTTTCTTCTTCATCTTCCTCTTTACTTCTTCTTCTTCTCCTCCTTCTTCTTCTTCTACTTCTTCTACTTCTCCTTCTTCTTCTTCTTCCTCTTCTTCTACTTCTTCTCCTAATTATTATTATTATTCTTCTTCTTCCACTTCTTTTTCTTCATCTACTTCTTCTTCTTCTTCTTCATCTTCTTCTTCTTCTTCT
>JAIUJO010000636.1:150000-157500 GCA_023846275.1 Vanilla planifolia
CCTACTTCTTCATCCGCTTGTTCTTCTCCTTCTTTTTCTACTTCTTCTTCTTCTTCTTCTAATCCTTCTTCTTCTTCTTCTTCTTTTTCTTCTTCTTCTTCTTTTTCTTCTTCTACTTCTTCCTCTGCTCTTTCTTCTTCTTCTTCTTCCTTATTTTCTTTTTCTTCTTCTTCTTCTTCTTCTTCTTCTGCTTCTTCTTCTTCTTCTTCTACTTCTTCTTCAACTTCTTCTTCTTCTTCTTCTTCTACTACTTTTTCTTTGTCGTCATCTTCCTCTTCATCATCAACATCTTCTTCTTCTTCTTCCTGTTCTTTTTCTTCTCCTTCTTCTTTTCTTCCTCTCCTTCTTTTTCTTCTTCTTCTTCTCCATCTTCGTCTTCTTCATCTTCTTCGTCTTCTTTTTCTTCTTCTTATTATTGTCAATGTTATTGCTAATCTTTTTCTTCTTCTTCTTCTTCTTCTTCTTCTTCTTCTGCTTCGTCTTCGTTTTTTTCTTCCTCTTTTTGTTCTTCTCCTTCTCCATCTTCTTCCACTTCTTCTTCTTCTTTTTCTTCTTATTCTTCTTGTTCCTCTTCATCTTCTCCTTCTTCTTCTTCTTCCTCTTCTTCTTTCGCCTTCTTCTTCTCTTCTTCTTCTTCTCCATCTTCATCTTCTTCTTATTCTTCTTCTTCTTCTTTATCTTCTTCTTCTTATTCTTCTTTGTTCTCTTCTTCATCCTCTTCTTCGTATTCTTCTTCTTTGTGTTCTTGTTCTTCTTCATCATCTTCTTCTTCTTCTTCCTCTTCTTCTTCTTCTTCTTCTTCTTCTTATTCTTCTTCTTTTTCTTATTTTTCTTCTTCTTCTTCTTCTTGATTTTCTTGTTCTTCTTCTTCTTCTTCTTCTTTTTCTTCTTCTACTTCTTTCTCTTCTTCTTCTCCTTCTTCTTCTTCTTTGTCTTCTTCTTCTTCTTCTTCTTCTCCTCCTCCTTATTCATCTTCTTCTTCTTCTACTTCTCCTTCTTCCTCTCCTCCTCCTCCACTTCCTCCTTCTTTTTCTTCATTATCTTGTTCTTCTTCTTCATCTACATCTACTTCTTCTGCTTATTATTATTATTATTATTATTATTATTATTATTATTATTCCTGTTCATCTTATTCTTCTTCTTCTTCTTCTTCCTCTTCTTTGTCTTCTTCTTCTTCTTCTTCTTCTTCTTCTTCTCCTTATTCTTCTTCTTCTTCTCCTTTTCGTTGTTGTTGTTGTTCTTCTTCTTCTCTTTTCTATTAATTCTTCTTCTTCTTCTTCTCCTTCATCATCTCCTTCTTCTTCTTCTTCTTCTTCCTCTTCTTCTTCTTCTTCTTCCATTTCTTCTTCTTCTTCACCTTCCTCTTCTTCTTCTTCTTCTTCTTCTTCAACTTCTTCTTCTTCTTCTTCGTCTTCTTCCTCATCTTCTTTTTCTTGTTTGTCTTCCTCTTCTAGATCTTCTTCTTCTTCTTCTTCTTCGCCTACTTCATCTTGTTAATCATCTTCTTCTTCGTCATCTTCTTCCTCTTCTTCTTCTTCTTTTGATTCTTCTTCTTCTTGGTGTCCTTTTTCTTCTTCATCTTCTTTTTCTTCTTCTCCTTCTCCAACTTCTTCTTCTTCTTCTTCTTCTTCTTCTTCTCCTTGTCCTCCTTTTTCTTCTTGTTCTCCTTCTTCTTCTTCCTCTTCTTCTTCTTCTTCTACTTCTTGTTCTTCTTCTTTTCCTTCTTCTTCTTCTTTTTTCTTCTTCTACTTCTCCTTCTTCTTCTTCTTCTTCTTCTTCTTCCACTTCCTCTTCTTCCTCTTCCTCTTCTTCTTCTTCTTCTTCTTCTTCTTTGTCTTAGTTCTTTTCTTTCTTCTTATTCTTCTTCTTCTTCTTTTTCTTCTTCTTCTTCTTGTTCTGCTTCTTCTTCTTCTTCTTTTTGTTGTCCATGATCTTCTCCTTCTTCTTCTTATTCTTCTACTTCTTATTCTTCTTCTTTTGCTTCATCATCTTCTTTTTCTTATTATTATTATTATTATTCTTCTTCCTCTTCTTCATCTTCATCTTCTTCTTCTTCTTCTTCTTGTTCCTCTTCTTCTTCTTCGTCTTCTTCTTCTTCTTCTTCCTCTCCTTCTCCTTCTTCTTCTTCTACTTCTTCTTCGTCATCATCTTCTTCTTCCTCATCTTCTACGTCCTCTACTTCTTCTTCTTATCCTTTTTTGAATTATTATTATTATTCTTCTTCTCAATATTACACTTCTTCATCTTCATCTTCTTCCTTTTCCTCTACTTATTCATCTTCTTCGTGTCCTTCTTCTTCAATCTTTTCTAGTTCTTCGACTTCTTCTACTTTTTCTTCTTCATCATCATCATCATCTTCTTCTTATTATTATTATTCTTCTTCTTTTACTTTTTTCTTCTTCCTTTTTATAATCTTTTTCTTCATCTTCCTTTCCTTCTTCTTCCTCTTCTTCTTCTTTTTCTTCTTCGTCTTCTTCTTGTTCTTCTTCTTCCTCTTCTTCTTTGACTTCCTCTTTTCCTTCTCCTTCTTCTTCTTCTTCTTATTTGCCTTCTTCTTGTTTTTCTTCATCTTTTTCTTCTTCTTCATCTTCTTCTTCTTCTTCTTCTTCTCCTTCTTTCTATCTCCTCCTCCTCCTCCTTCTTCATCTTCTTCTTATTCTTCTCCCCCTTCTCCTTCTCCTTCTTCTTCTTCTTCTTCTATTACTACTTCTTCTTCTTCTCCTTCTTCTTCTTCTTCTTCTTGTTCTTCTTCTTCTTATTATTCTTATTCTTCTTCTATTTCTTCGTCTTCTTCTTCTTCTTCTTTGCCTTCTTCTTCTTCTTCATCTTCTTCATCTTCTTCTTCTTCCTCTTTTTCTTCTCATTCTTCTTCTACTTTGTCTTCTTCTTCTTCTTCTTCTTCTCCTTTATTATCTTCTTGTTCCTCTTCTTCACCTTCTTTTTCATTGCCTTCTTCTTCTTCTTCTTCTTCTTCCACTTCTTCTTCTTTGCCTTCTTCTTCTTTGTCGCCTTCTTCCCTTCTTCTCCTTTTTCATCTTCTTCTTTTTCTTCTTCTTCTTCAACATCATCTTCTTCTACTTCTACTTTTTCTTCTCATTCTTCTTCTTCTTTTTCTACTACTACTACTTCTTCTTATACTTCTTTTTCTTCTTTTTTTCTTCTTCCTCATCTACTTCTTCGTCTTCTTCTTTTTCTTCTTCTTTTATTACTAGTTCATCCTCTTCTACTATGTTTTTGTTCTTCTACTTGTTCTTCTTCTTCTTCTTATTATTATTCTTCTTCTTCTCCTTGTCCTTCTTGTTCTTCTTCTTCTTCTTCTTCTTCTTCTTGCCCTCCTCCATCGTCTTCTTCTTCCTCTTCTCCTTCTTTTTCTTCTATTTCTTCTTCTTCTTATTATTTTTCTTATACTTCTTTGTCTTCTTCTTCTTCCTCTTCTTAATCTTCTTCTTCATTGTCTTCTACTTGATCTTCTTCATCTTCTTCTTCTTCTTCTTCTTCTTCATCTTCTTCTTCATTTTCTTCTTCTTCTTCATCTTTTTCATCTTCTTCTTTGTCTTCTTCTTCTTGTTCTTCGTCTTCTTCTTCTTCTCCTTTCATCTTCTTCTCATTCTTCTTCTTCTTTTTTCATATTCTTCACCTTCTTCTTCTTCTTCTCCTCGTCCTCCTCCTCCACTTCCTCCTTCTTCTCCTTCTCCTCCTCCTTCTTCTTCTTCTTCTTCTTCTTCTTTGACTTCTTCTTCTTCTTTGTCTTCTTCTTCTTCTTCTTCTTCTTTTTCCTCCTTTTCTTTTTTTTCTTCTTCTTCTTCTTCTTCTTCTTCTTCTTTCTCTTCTTGTTCTTGTTCTTTTTGTTCTTGTTCTTCTTCTTTTTCTTCTTTTTCTTTGTCTTCTACTACCTCCTCTTCATCTAATTCTTCTTCTTCATCATCTTCTTCTTCTTCTTTGTCTTCTTATTTTACTTCTTATTCTTTTTTGTCTTCTTCTTCTTCATCATCAACTTCTTCTTCTTTTGCTTTAACTTCTTCTTCCTCTTACTCTTCTTCTTCTTCTACTTCTTCTTCTTTTTCTTCTTCTTCTTCATCTTCTTCTTCTACTACTTCTTTTTATTCTTCTTCGTCTTCTCCTTCTTCTTCTTCTTCTACTACATCTTCTATTCTTCTTCTTCTTCTTGTTTTCTTCTTCTTTTTCTTCTTCTTCTTCTTCTCCTTCTTCTTCTTCTTCTTCTTCTACTAATACAACTTCCTCTTTGTTTTCTACTTCTTCTTCTTCTTTTTCTTCTACTACTACTGCCTCTTCTTCTACTTTTTCTTCTTTTTCTTCTTCTCCTTCTACTTCTTATTCTTCATCTTCTTTTCTTCTTCTTCTTCTTCTATTACTAATTCATCCTCTTCTACTTCTTTTTGTTTTTCTACTTATTCTTCTTCTTCTCCTTGCCCTTCTTTTACTTCTTCTTCTTCTTCTTCTTCATGCCCTCCTCCTTCTTCTTCTTCTTCTTCTTCTCATTTTTCTTATTCTTCTTTGCCTTCTTCTTTTTCATCTTCTTAATCTTCTTCATCATTGTCTTCTACTTGATCTTCTTTACCTTCCTCTTCTTAACCTTCTTCTTCTTCTTCTTTTTCTTCTTCTTCTTCTTCTTCTTCTTCTTCTTCTTCTCCTCCTCCTCCTCTTACTCCTTCTTCTTATTCTTCTTGTCCTCCTCCTCCTCCTTCTTCTTCTTCTTCTTCTTCTTTCACTTCTTCTTCTACTTTGTCTTCTTCTTCTTCTTCTTCCTCTTCTTCTTCTTCATCTTCTTCTTTCTCTTTTTCTTCTTCTTCTTCTTCTTCTTCTTCTTCTCCTCCTTCTTCATCTTCTTCTTCTTCCACTTCTTTTTGTTGTTCCTCTTGTTCATCATCATCATCATCTTCTTCTTCTTCTTCTTTTTCTTCTTCATCTTCTTCTCTTCTGTATCTACTTCTTCTTCTTCTTATTTTCCTTCTTCTTCTTCTTCTTCTTCTTCTTCTCCTTCTTTAACTTCTTCTTTGACTTTTTCCTCCTCTTCTTCATCTTCATTTTCTTATTCTTCTTCCTCTTCTTTTTCTTCTTCTTCTTTTTCTTCTTCTTCTTTTTCTTCCTCTTCTTCATCTTCCACATCTTCCTCTTCTTCTTCTTCTCCTTCTTCTTCTTCGTCATCTACTTATTCTTCTATGTCTTCTTCTTCTTCCTCGAATTCTTGTTTTTCCTTCTCATATTCTGCTTTTTCATCTTTTATTTCTTCTTCTTCTCTTTCATATTCTTCTTCTTCATATTCTTCTTCGTCATCATCTTCTTCTTGTTCTTCTTTTTATTTTTCATCTTCCTCTTTTTATTTTTCGTCTTCTTCTTTTTCTTCCTCTACTTCGTCTTCTTCTTCTTTGCCTTATTCTACTTCTTCTTCTTCTCTTTCTTCTTCTCTTTCTTCTTCACCATCTTTTTCTTCTTCTTCTTCTTCTTCTACTTCTTATCCTCCTCCTCCTCCTTCTCCTCCTTGTTCTTCTTCTTCTTTTTCTTCTTCTTGTTCTTCCTCTTCTCCTCCTTTTTCCTCTTGTTCTTCTTCTTCTTCCTCTTCTTCTTCCACATCATCTTCTTCTTCTTCATCTTCTTCTACTTTTCACACATCTTTTTCATCTTCTACTTCTTCTTCCTCTTTGTCTTCTTCATCATCATCATCTTCTTCTTCTTCTAAATCTTCTTCTTCTTCTTCTTCTTCTGCTTCATCATCTTCACCTTCTTCCTATTCTTCCTCTTCTTCTTCTTCTTCTTCTTCATCTTCTTCCTCTTCTTCTTCGTCTTTTTCTTCTTCTACTTCTTCTTCATCATCATCTTCATCTTCTTCATCTTCTTCTTCTTCAACATCTTCATCTTCTTCTTCTTCTTCTTCTTCTTCTTCTTCTTCTTCTTCTTTTGCTACGTCTTCTTCTTCTACAACTTCTTCTTCTTCATCCTTTTCTTCTTCTTCTTCCTATTCTTCTTCTTCTTCTTCTTCTTCTTCTTCTTCTCCTCCTCCTCCTTTTTCTTCTTCTACTTCTTCTTCTTCTTTTTCTTCTTCTTCTTCTTCTTCTTCTTCTCTTTTTCTATTTCTTCTTCTTCTTCAACTTCTTCTTCTTCTTCTTCTTCTTCTCATTTTTTCCTTTTATTATTCTTCTTCTTCCTCTTCTTCTTCTTCTTCTTCTTCATCTTTGTTTTCTTCTCCTTCTTCTTCGTCTTCTCTTTTTCTTTTTCTTCTTCCTGTTCTTCCTCTTCTTTTTCTTCTTTTTCTTCTTCCTGCTATTCTTTTACTTTGTCATCTTCTTCTTGTTCCACTTCTTCATCTTCTTCTTCTTTTTCTTCCATTTCGTCATCTTCTTCTTCTTGATCTTTTTCTTCTTCTTCCGGCTTCTTCTTCTTCTTCGTCTTCTTCCTCTTCTTATTCTTCTTCTTCTTCTTCTTCTTCTTCTTCTTCTTCTTCCTCTTGTTCTTGTTCTGATTCTTCCTCTTCTTCTTCTTCTTCTTCTTCTTTGTCTTCTTATTCCAATTCGTCTCCTTTTTCCACGTCCTCCCCATCGTCTTCTTCTTCTTCTTCTTCACTTTCTTCTTCTTCTTTTTCTTTCTCTTCTTCTTATTATTCTTCTTGTTCCTCTTCTTCTTCCTCTTCTTCTTCATCTTTTCTTCTTTGACATCTTCATGTTTTTCTTCTTGTTTATCATCTTCATCATCATCATCTTCTTTTCTATTTTTCCTTCTTTATCTTCTACTTCTTCTTCTTCTTCTTCTTCTTCTTCTTCTTCTTCTTCTTCTCCTTCTTCTTCTTCTTCTACTTCAACTTCTTATACTTCTTCTCCTCCTTCTTCTTCTTCTTTTTCTTCTTCTTCTTCTTCCTCTTCTTCTTTTTCTTCTTCATCTTCAACTTTATATTCCTCTTCTTCTTCGTTTTCTTCTTCCACTTCTTCTGGTCCTCTATTTTCTTCTTCTTCTTCTTCTTTAACGTCTTCTTTTTCTTCTTCTTATTCCTTTGTTTCTTGTTGTTCTTCTTCTTCTTCTTCTTCTTCTTCTCCTCCTCCTCCCTCTTCTTCTTCATTTTCTTCTTCTTCTTCAACTTCTTCTTCTTCTTCGTCTCCTTCTTATTCTTCTCCTTCATCTTCTTTTACTTCTTGTCCTTCTTCTTCTTCTTCTCGTCCTTCTAGTTTTTTCTTCTTCTTTTTCTTCTCCTTCTTCTTCTCCTCCTCCCCCTCCACTTTCTTTTTCTTCTTCTTCTTCTTCTTCTTCTTATCCTTCCTCTTCACCTTTTCTTTTTCTCTTCTTCTTCTACTTCTTATTCCTCTTCTTCTTCTTTTTCTTCTTCCTCTTCTTTTGGTCCTTTCTTTTTCTTCTTCTTATACTTCTTCTTCCTCTTCTTCATTAACTTCTTCTTCTTCTTCTTCTTATTCCACTTTCTCTTGTTCTTTTACTTCTTCTACTTCCTCTTCTTCTCCTTCTTCTCCTCCTCTCTCTTCTTCTTTTTCTTCTTCT
>JAIUJO010001566.1:12500-17500 GCA_023846275.1 Vanilla planifolia
AAGAAGAAGAAGAAGAAGAAAAAGAAGATGAAAAGAAGTTGAAGAAGCAAGAGATGAAGATGGAGAAGAAGAAGAAGAAGAAGAAGATGATGATGAAGGCAAAGAAGAAGAAGAAGAAGAATTAGTAGAAGAAGAAGAATAATAAGAATAAGAAGAAGAAGAAGATCAAGAAGTAGAAGAAAAAGTAGTAGTAGTAGTAGCAGAAGAAGAAGAAGTTGGAGAAGAAGAAGAAGAGGAAGAAGAAGTAAAAGTAGAAGAATAAGAAGAAGATGAAGGCAGAAAAGAAGAAGATGGAGAACAAGAAGTAGAATAAGAATAAGAAGAAGTAGAATAATAATAATAATAAATAATAATAATAATAATAATAATAATAAGAAGTATAAGAAGAAGAAGAAAAGAAGAAGAAGAAGAAAAGAAGAAGAAGAAGAAGCACAAGGAAAAAAAGAAGGAGAAACGGAAAAGGAAGAAGGAGAAGAAGAAATTGACGGAGAAGAAGAAGAAGAGGAAGAACAAGAAGGAGGAGAAGAAGAAGGAGAGGAGGAAAGAGAAGAAAACCAAGAAAGAGAAGTAGAAGAAAAAGAAGAAGAAGAAGTACAAGAGGAAGAAGTAGAAGAAGAAAAAGAGGAAAAAGAAGGTGAAGAAGAAGGAGAAAAAGAAGAACAAGAAGTGGAAGAAGAAGAAGAAGAAGAAAGGAAGAAGAAGAAGACGATGAGGAAGAGGAAGAAGTAGAGGAAGAAGAAGAAGAAGAAGAAGAAGAAGAAAAAGAAGACGATGAAGAAGAATTTTTAGCCAAAGAAGAAGAAGAAGAAGAAGAGGAAGAAAGAGAAGAATTAGAAGAAGAAGAAGAAGGAGAAGGAGAAGTACAAGGAGAAGAATAAGAAGTAGAAGAAGAAGAAGAAGAAGAAGAAGAAGAAGATGAAGAAGAAGAAGAAAAAGTTGAAGTACTAGTAGTTGTGTAAGAAGAATAAGATGAAGATGAAGAAGAAGAAGATGATGATGAAGAAGAAGAAGAAGAAGAAGAAGAGGAAGAAGAAGACGAAGAAGAAAAAGAGGAAGAAGAAGAAGAAGAAGAAGAATAAGAAGAAGTAGAAGAAGAAGAAGAAGAAGAAGAAGAAGAAGATGATGAAGAAGAAGAACTAGAAGAAGAAGAAGAAGAAGAAAAAAGAATAAGAAGAAAAAGAAGAACATGTAGAAGAAGAAGAAGAAGAAGATGGAGAACAAGAAGAAGAATATGAAGAAGAAGAAGAAAACGATGAAAAAAAGTAGAAAAAGAAGAAGAAGAAGGAGTAGAAGGAGAATAAGAAGAAGAAGAGGAAGAAGAAGAAGAAGAGATAGAACAAGATGATCTTGGTGAAGAAGATTAAGAAGAAGAAGAAGAAGAAGAAGAAGAAGAAGAAGAAGTAGAAGAATTAGAAGAGTAGACAAAGAAGAATAAGAAGAAAAAGGAGAGGAGGAAGAAGAATAAGAAGAAGAGGGAGAAGAAGAAGAAGAAGAAGAAGAAGAAGAATAAGTAGAAGAAAAAGAAGAAGGAGAAGAAGAAGAAGAGGAAGAAAAAGAAGGAGAAGTAGTAGAAGTTCAAGTAGAGTAAGAAGAAGAACAAGAAGATGACAAAGAAGAAGAAGAAGAAGAAAAAGAAGAAGGAGAAGAAGAAGAAGAGGAAGAAAAAGAAGGAGAAGAAGTAGTAGAAGTTGAAGTAGAGTAAGAAGAAGAACAAGAAGATGACAAAGAAGAAGAAGAAGAAGAAGAAGAAGAAGAAGAAGAAGGACATGAAGAAGAAGAATAAGAAGAGAAAGAAGAAGTAGAAGAAGAAGAAGAAATTGAAGAAGAAGAAGAAGAAGAAGAGGAAGAAGCAGGAAAAGAAGTGGAAGATGAAGAAGCAAAAGAAGCAGAAGAAGAAGAACCAGTAAAAGAAGAAGTCAAAGCCAAAAAAGAAGAAATGGAAAAAGAAGAAGAGAAGAAGGAGAGGAAGAAGAAGAAGAAGAGGAAGAAGAAGAAGAAGAAGAAGAAAAGAAGAAAAAATATGAATAAGAAAAACAAAAAGAATAATAATAAAAATAATAATAAGAAAAAAATGAGGAAGAAGAAGAAGAAGAGGAGAAGGAAGAAGAAGAAGTAGAAAAAGAGGAGGAAGAAGAAGAAGAAAAGAAGAAGATGATGATGGAGGAGAAGATGAAGAAGAAGAACAAGAAGGAGAAGAAGAAGAAGAAGAAGAAGAAGAAGAAGAAGAAGAAGAAGAACAAGAAAACGAACAAGAACATTAAGAATAAGAAGAAGAAGAAAAAGAAGAAGAAGAAGGGGAAGATGATGATGATGAAGAAAAAGTAGACAAACAAAAGTTAGTAGAAGAAGACATAATTCTTGTAGTAGTAGTAATAATAGAAGAAGAAGAAGAAGAGGATGAAGAAGAAGAAGAAAAAAAAGAAGGAGAAGAAGAATTAGGAGAAGAAGAAGAAGGAGGAGAAGAAGAAGGAGAAGAAGAAGAAGAAGAAGAACAAGAGCAACAAGGATAATGAGAAGAAGAAGATAAAGAAGAATCAGAAGCAAAAGCAGAAGAAGAAAAGGAAAAAGAATGGGACGAAGAAGAAGAAGAACTTGTAGTTGAAGATGAAGAAGAAGAAGAAGAAGAAGGTGAAGAAGAAGGAGAAGTAGTAGTAGAAGAAGAAGAAGACGAAGAAGACAAAGAAGAAGTAGAAGAAGAAGACGAAAACGAAGAATTAGAAAAAGAAAAAGATGAAGAAAATGAAGAAGAATGATAGGTGGTCGTAGTAGAGGAAGAAGAAGAGGAAGAGGATTAAGGAGGAGGAGGAGAAGAAGAAGAAGTAGAAGAAGAGGAAGAAGTAGATGAGGAAGAAGAATAAGAAGAAGTAGAAGAAGGAGAAGAAGAAGAAGAAGAAGAAGAAGAAGAGGAAGAAGAAGAAAAAGAAGAAGTTGAAGAAGAAGAAGAAGAAGAAGAAGAAGATGAAGGAGATGATGAAGAAGAAGAAGTATAAGAAGAGGAGGAAGTAGAAGAAGTAGAAGAATAAGAAGTAAAAGTAGAGGAAGAAAAAGAAGAAAAAGAAGAAGAAGAAGAAGGTGAAGAAGATGAATACAATGAAGAAGAGGTAGAAGATGATGAAGAAGAAGATGAAGAAGATGAAGAAGAAGAAGAAGATGAAAAACAAGAAGAAGAGGAGATAGAAGAAGAAGAAGAAGATGAAGAAGAAGTAAAAGAAGAAAATTTAGAACAAGAAGAGGAAGATGAAGAGGAAGATGAAGAAGAAGAAGAAGAGGAAGAAGAAGTGGAAGAGGAAGTGGAAGAAGAAGAGGTTGAAGGAGAAGGAGGAGGAGGAGAAGAAGAAGAAGTAGAAGAGGAAGAAGAAGAAAAGGAAAAAGACGGCAAAGAAGAAGAAGAAGAAGAAGTAAAAGAAGAAGAGGAAGAAGAAGAGGATAAGGAAGAAGAAGATGAAGTGGTCGAAGAAGAAGAAGTAGAAGAAGAAGAAAAAGAAGAAGAAGAAGAAGATGAAGATGAAGAAGAAAAAGAAGAAGAAGTAGTATAAGTAGTAGTAGTAGTAGTAGTAAAAGAAGAAGTAGTGCAAGAAGAAGAAAAAGAAGAAGTAGATGGGGAAGTAGAAGAAGAATTAGAATAAGAAGAAGAAGAAGAGGAAGAAGAAGAAGAAGAGGAGGAAGAAGAAGAAGTTGAAGAAGAAGCAGAAAAGAAGAAGAAGAAGAAGAAGAACGAAAAGAAGAAAAAGAAGGACAACAAGATGAAAAAGAAGAATGAGAAGATGAAGAGGAAGAAGGAGAAGAAGAAGGAGCCAAAGAAGAAGAAGAAGAAAGAGAAGAAGAAAAGGAAGAAGAAGAAGAAGAAGAAGTAAGAGAAGAAAAGGAAGAAGAAGAGGAGAAAGAAGTAGAAGAAGAAGAACAACAACAACAATAAGCAGACGAAGAAGAAGAAGAAGAAGAAGTAGAAGAAGAAGAAGAAGAAGAAGAGGAAGAAGAAGAGGAAGAAGAAGAATAAGAAGAAGCAGAAAAGAAGAAGAAGAAGGAGAAGAAAAGTTGAAGAAAAAGAAGAAGAAGGAGAAGAAGAAGAAGAAGTAGAAGAGGTAGAAGAAGTAAAAGAAGAAGAAGAAGAAGAAGAAGATGATGAAGAAGAAGATGAAGAATAAGAACAAGAAGAAAAGAAGAAGAAGAAGAAGAAGAAGAAGGAGAAGAAGGAGAGGAAGAATAAGAAGAAGAAGAAGTGGAAGAAGAAGAAGAAGAAGTAAAAGAAGAAGAAGACGAAGAAGAAGAAGAAGAAAAAGATGGCAAAAAAATAGAAGAAGAAGAGGAAGAGGAAGAAAAAGAAAGAGAAGATGAAGAAGGAGAAGAAGAAGACAAAGGAGGAGAAGAAGACGAAGAAGAAGAAGAAGAAGAAGAAGAGAAAGAAGAAGAAGAAGAAGAAGAAGATGAATGAGAGGAAGATGAAGAAGAAAAAAAAGGTGACGAAGAAGAAGAAGAAGAAGAAGAAGAAGAAGAAGAAGAAGAAGGAGGTGAAGACGACGACAGAGAAGAAAAAGAAGAATAAGAAGTAGAAGAAGAATAAGTAGAAGACGAAGAAGAACAACTAGAAAAAGAAGTAGAGGAAGAAGAAGAAGAAGGTGAAGAAGAAGTAGGAGAGGAAGAAGAAGAATAAGAAGGAGAAGGAGAAGGAGAAGAAGAAGACGAAGAACAAGATGAAGAAGAAGACAAAGAAGAAGAAGGGAAGACAAAGAATAAGAACTAGAAGAAGAAGAAGAAGAAGTGGAAGAAGAAGGAGAAGAAGAAGAAGAAGAAGAAGAAGAAGAAGATGAAGAAGAAGATAAAGAAAGAGAAGAAGAAGAAGAGGAAGAACATGATGATGATGATTGCTTTGAAGAAGAAGAAGAAGAAGAAAAAGAAGAAGAAGAATAAGAAAAATAAGAAGTAAAAAAGGAAGAGGAAGAAGAAAAAGAGAAAGTAGCGAAGAAGAAGAAGTAGAAGAAGGAGGAGAAGAAGAAGAAAAA